>JAKVIS010000651.1:0-57913 GCA_033119425.1 Bufotes viridis | reverse complement strand
GGGCATAGAAAATGGTAAATAGACGGGCTTGCCGGTCCATTCCCTTCCCCACCATTTCCCATTTTATAGAACTGGCGTGAGAGGGGAAAAGTCACAGATTGTGACGCAAAGGACCTTCTAATATCGGTGCATATCTCTTTAATAAGTGACCCTAATAATCTCTTGCACACAATCTTAATTTTACATCCACGTCTGACCGCATTTCTTGTAGATAGCACATGGACCCATTCATTTCTACGGGTCTGCAAGATGTCATTTGTGTGCTGTCTGCATCCATATGGCCGTTCCACAGATTATAGAACATGCCCTATTCTAATATGTATCGCAGACGAAAATAGTTAATTCTAGTGATGGAAGTGAGAAAAAGGCACTGTGCACATAGAAGGTATCTGTATTTTGCAGATTTGTGGTTTGTTGACCACAATACGGACACAGTCATGTGCATGAGCCCTCAAATAAATATAATCAGCTAAGATTAAAGATCTACATATGGAAGGTTAAAAGTGTTTTTTTTTTTTTACTTTCAGACTCTAAAGTTCGTTTACTTTTATTCTATTCATTAGAAAAGCAGAAATTTCATAATGCGTGACACAACAACTAAGCATGAAGTTGTACATTTTCAATCTCAGCAACACTAAAATGTCTTATTAGAGGTAATGTTATTAAACCTGAGCTGCCTTACAATCCAATATGTAAAATTTGCAAATAGTGCAGGAAATTTCCAGCTAATCTGAAGACATTAAATTTCCTGCAAGTACCAATTTAGCTCAGCACTATAGTCATAAAAATAAACTGTTTAGTTAATACAAACCAGATATAGAACTATTACGTAGCACACGTGCAAACTGCCATATGGACAGTAATTATTATCTCTAGTGCTCAAACAACACTAAACAGCAGGGACATCAACTTTACAGGGACAGGTTTATATTTGCCATAAATATTCAAACAACAATTCACATTATTCTGTATCTAGAGGCTTACAGCTTTATATAGTTATAGTCATTGATAAACAGGCCAGCCATGCACATTACATAACATAAGGAGGGCCCCATACACATTAGGGTCGCTGGTCCCACCAAAATCAGCGGATGTGGCTGACATATATTTAATAAAAAGTTTATGGCACATAAAAGGGTTTTCCGAGATTTTTTTACTGATCGGTGGGGGTTCCACACCCAGACTCCCACCGATCAAGTGTTTTGAGAAGGCACCAGCGCTCCTGTGAGCACCGTTGCCTCCTCTCAGCTCCCCAAGCTCAGCACTGTACATTGTAGAGCGGCTGTGCTTGGTATTCACTTGAATTGGGCTGAGATGCTCCTTGAACGTGAAGGCACTCGGTCTAGGAAAAGCTGACAGAAGGCCACAGCGGTCACAGAAGAGTTGCTGCCTTCTCAGACAGCTGATTGGCAGCGGTCTTGAGTGTTGGACCCCCACCGATCAGATAGATACTGATGACCTATCCAGAGGATAGGTCATCAATAAGAGAATCTCGCAAAACCCCTTTCACCTCCAAGAAAATTCTATGCATCTCAGGTGTCTAATTCAACTCTGCTGGATCTGGAGATAGTTCTGTTCCGACACAGACTGCACAGAAATAAAACTGTCAAATGGTATGTAGATACACTGCAGCCCAACAATTGATTTGTCCAGCAAAGGACTTATTTCTTCTAGGGATTACAAGCAGTAGAACCTCATTATTTGGTCCTTTAGGACATGTTAGCGATCTGTCAGAAAACCTCTTTAAAGGGCAGGAATAATTTTAATAATAAAATGGTGTGGGAGTGGCTGAAGAGGGTCACCACTAGGGCTGAAATGATTACTCAACTAAATCGAGTAATTCGAAACAGAAAAATCCTCGATGCAAATTTTTTCGTTTGTGTCATGTGACCACAGAGCAGGAGTGAGGCGCTTGCTACTACTCACCGCTCCGTGGTCACCCTCTGGCCCACGTGCTGCATTCTCCTCCTGATGGCACTGGGGGACTGATGGCATGGGGGGAGTTGATGGCACAGAGGACTGATGGCACTGAGAGGGGGGGCTGATGGCATGGGGGGAGCTGATGGCACAGAGGACTGGTGGCACTGGGGGGAGCTGATGGCATGGGGGAAGCTGATGGCACAAAGGACTGATGGCACTGGGGGGGGGGGGCTGATGACATGGGGGGAGCTGATGGCACAGAGGACTGATGGCACTGAGGGGGGGGCTGATGGCATGGGGGGAGCTGATGGCACAGAGGACTGATGGCACTGGGGGAGCTGATGGCATGGGGGAAGCTGATGGCACAAAGGACTGATGGCACTGGGGGGAGTTGATGGCACAGAGGACTGATGGCACGGGGGTCTGATGATGGCACAGGGGGTCTGATGACATTTCATAAAGGAAAACATTATTTTTTATTTTAGTTTTTTCTTATCAGAGTACTCAATTAATCGTTGGATTAATCAATATATTACTTGATTACTAAAATAATCTATAGCTGCAGCCCTAGTCACCACTATGGCCAGTGATTGATAAAGGCGCAGTCCAAGCCATGTGCTGCGTGTCAAACCCAAGGCCAGGAAATGGAGATGAGAGGGGACTGGAGCAGCAGGCAAAAAGCGTGTATGTGTAATACAACCCCAGGCATACATGTCTATGCAACAGGGCACAGAGACACAACGCACTTCAAGACATGCCTGACAATGGCTTATATACTTGCAGAACAAGTTATCAGGCACGATTAAAGGGGTTCACTGGACATTATCAAAAATACAAGATTCCTTGCACCTCTGGAAGAAAGATAGTTTTCTTAATACTTACCACGACACCACTAATGTCCCTGCTGTGTTTGAGTCCCAACTAGATGTGTGAGCTTCTTTTTCTGTTCAGCTGCATTTACTACTAATCCCTTTAAGGTTAACATGTCTCTTCTTTGTTTTACTAGGCTAAATTAACATACTGTATATTAGTTGTATTTTGGCCATTGTCCTATGCCAGACACAACTGATGACATTTTTGGGTACTTTATACACTGGATTCGGCCTCCATAGCGGTAAATAGAAACATCAGGCTGTGTTTTTTATCTGGCACACGGACACATCAGAAATTGCAAGTGATGAGTTGGATATCAGAAAGAATGCAATAGACTTACTCTATTTCTGACTTTAGTTTCCCTCTCACCTTTCACTACCATGTCAGAGGTAGCACTTCCTGTTGCTGTATCCAACCAAACCCATGATGCACTTCTCCCCCCTCTACCACAGCTCCAGCACCTCCCCTAACAACGCCCAGCTAGTTTATAACTCCTCCCACCCACTAGTTACATAGACACTGCCCTATCACTGACCATGTTGCTGTTTTGACACGACCATGGACATGACATCACAGGAAATCAGAAAGAGCTGCATGGACATGGTCATGTGACCACTGCCCCAAAAAGAAGATCGGAGCAATAAGGCCTCTTTCAGACGGGCGTTGCGGGTGCACTCCGTCAAACAGTGCGGGTGTGTTGCGGGAATTGCCGCGATTTTTCCCTGCGAGTGCAAAGCTCGCAGGGAATCACATGCTCCATCACTATGGTGATGGAGCATGTGATTGGTCCATGTGACCACGTGACATCATCCAAGGTCCTTAAGCACTATCCACAGCCTGAGGATAGTGATTAAGGACCTTGGATGATGTCACATGGTCACATGGACCATCACATGCTCCATCACCATAGTGATGGAGCAGGTGATTGGGCCATGTGATGTGACGTCATCACAGGTCCTTTAGATCATCGATGCTGCAGGGAAAGAGAGGACAGATCGCGACTACGCGATCAAGTGGCTAAGGTAAGTTAACTTTTATTATTTTTAACCCCTTCCTCATCATTTAACAATGGATTCTTTATTAAGAATGCTATTATTTCCCCTTATAACCATGTTATAAGGGGAAATAATAGAGATTGGGTCCCGTTGCTAAGCAACAATGCGGAAAAATCGCAACGCATCCGCACTTGGTTGCGGATGCTTGCGATTTTCCCGCATCCCCATTCACTTCTATGGGGCCTGCGTTGCGTGAAAAACGCAGAATATAGAACATGCTGCGATTTTCACGCAACGCAGAAGTGATGCGTGAAAATCACCGCTCATGTGCACAGCCCCATAGAAATGAATGGGTCCGGATTCAGTGCAGGTGCAATGCGTCCTCCTCACGCATTGCACCCGCGCGGAAAACTCGCCCGTGTGAAAGGGGCCTAAAGGTAAAAGAAAACAATTACAAAATTATAGCTACCCTCTTAAATAATTAGATTAAAGGAAAATTCCTTTAAGGTCCATTTCCACAGGCAACTTTGAAGGCAATTAAAAACGATAATTCCCTGTTTGTCACAGGAGGTAATAACTTCATTTACATGCAGTCAGAATCACCATTTCATGTGAACACTCTTCCTTCCTCATACGGATTAAACTGGATAGGCAGCAAATCGCTCTTTACAATGAACTATCTGCTGCATAGAACCGATTATTTTGGTGCCTGCATCAGTGATGCATTCTCCCGATGAACAAGTGTTTGTTCATTCATCGTGTGATCAGCGGCGCCTTTACATAGGGCAACTATCGAACAGTAACGTTTCGAGTAACGCTCTTTTCCAATAATTGCCCCCATCGTCGGTACGTGTAGAGGGCCTTTAGACTGTTAGTCTAGATTCCAGAGTGTCAGTATCAAAGTCTACACTTAAAGGGGTTGCCCTACGTAAGAAAATGGCATTTATCTTGTAGACAAAGTAAATACAAGGCACTTACTAATGTATTGTGATTGTCCATATTGCTTCCTTTGCTGGCTTGATTAATTTTTCATCACATTATACACTGCTCGTTTCCATGGTTACGACCACCAGTGCAGAGCAAATACGAGATGTCCAGGACGGAAGCTACTGTGCCTTTGCGCTCTCCTATGGTCCCAGCTTCCAGAGAAGCCAGAACCTGTCATCAACTTTACGCTGCCCATACTAACGGCAGAATAAAGTAGAGACAGATGAGTTGATTTCAGCGGTCTGTCATTTATAAGTTAAAAATAAGTGGTTGCTGAGAACAAACATCACAATCATTGCAGACTGGGCCTGGAAAAGAGTCCCGGCCACCGGAGAAGAGTCCTGGTTATTCAGGAATTCCTGCTCCCCGCCCACCTGCTGATGACTGACAGGCTTCTACCTAGTTTTCTCCCTTTCTCTCTAGGAGAGAACTGCCAACCATCAGCAGATGGATGAGAGTGCAGGAGATTATGAATAACCATGACTCTTCTCAGGTAGATTTGACTCTGTTCAAGGCCTGTACTGCGATGATTATGATGCTGGTTCTGGGCAACCACTTACTTTTAGCTAGGGATGAGCGAATCGACTTCGGATGAAATATCCGAAGTCGATTTGCATAAAACTTTGTTCCAATACTGTACGGAGCAGGAGCCGTATTGGTTCCAATGAGCCGAAGTTATTGCTTCGCGAAGTCTCGCGCGACTTTGGGTAATAGCTTCATAAATTAATTTGTACTGTAAAAATAACTTCGGCTCATCGGAGCCAATACATTCTTAGGGTCCATTCACACATCCGTTTTTACTCTCCGTTTCCGTTCCGAATTAAATCGGAACGTTTTTCTGAATCCATTAATTTCAATTGCCTCCGCAAAAATGCGGACACCAATCATGGTGATGTCCGAATCACGGAATCCGTTCCGTTTCCGTTTTTTCCAGGATGCGGATCCTGAAAAAAAAATAAGCTTGTCCTACTTACTGTCCGTTTTTCGGGTCCGTTGTCCATTCAAGTCAATGGATCCGCAAAAATGCGGATGACATGCACAAAACCATCCAAATGTCATCCGATTTTGCGGATCCGTTTACAGGAAACAAAAAAAAAATGGAACCCAGCCCTCTGTGCCATGTGCTTTCTGTTTTGAGACGGAAAAACGGAAACACGGAACGGATTCGGATGCACTTTAGTACAAAAACGGAAGGTTGTACAGAAAAACGGATCCGCAAAAAAACTGAACGTTTATCTGGAAAGGTAAAAATACTGACGTGTGAATGGACCCTAATACTGTACGGAGCTCCTGCTCTGTACAGTATTCGAACAAAGCTTTATGCGAATCGACTTTGGATGTTTCATCCGAAGTCGATTCGCGCATTCCTACTTTTAGCTCAAGAGTGTTGAAAGATGCAATCCCCAAATGTTTACATGATTCGCATTTTGGGCGATCAGCGGGAATGACCTTTCTTTCCTGCAAGATCTTAAAGTTTTTTAATTTTTTATTTGCAACCTTGCCGTCTGCACCTGTGGGAAAATCCATACTCACCTGCTCTGTTCCAGCTCCCTGGCTCTCTTCGTGGTCGTCCGATCTGCAGTGACAGAGTCCTGTGCGCCGCTGCAGGCAATCTCTGGTATAATGTGCCCTCCAATTGGCACGTCACTGCTGGGTCATGTGCCGCCTGGGGACATGTCACTGCTAAAGATAGTCACTGGCTGCAGCGGTACATGTGACTCTGTCCATGCGGAATTTGAGAAAAACTGACCGAGAGACCAGTGAAGACAGCCAGAGTGCGGTGACAGAGCGTTGGGGTGCAGGTTAGTATGGATTTTCCAGCAAGTACAGCTGGCATGCAAACCCCTTTAGGCTAAAACCAATACCTTAACGTAGATCGATACATATGCTGCCTGTCATGATGTGTATGAATTTTCAGAGGTCTTTTCTGGTGTGCCATTACACAAAGTCATTACCATATTTCTTTTACATGGTGTTACTTGATTTGCCATTTATCTTTTACGCACATTTGTTAAACCTTGCCAGATTTCTTTTTAAAGAGAATTGAAAGTAATAAACATGGTATGGAGGAAATTTCAATCAATATTTATTGATTGCTATAAGTTACTTTGGAACACTAAAGGAAAATTCCAATTTTCAACAAATTTCTAATGCATTTTACAATTTTAAAGGGTTTTCCAAGACTTGAATACTGATGGCCTATCCTCTGGATATCCTCACGCAGATGCTATCAGTTTTGATGCGATTTTCACGCAAAAAAACAAGGAATTACAAACATCTTCTAGCAACCATCAGTGAAAAACGCTTTGCGTCCGAATCACGGGAGCCCCATTCACATCTATAGGACCAGGGTTGTGTGAGAAACGCAGAATATAGAACATGCTGCCATTTTCACGTAACACAGAGATGATGAGTGAAAATCAATGCTCATGTGCACAGACCGATAGAAATGAATTGGTCAGGATTCAGTACGGGTGCAATGCGTTCAGTTCGCACATTGCACCCGTATGGAAAACTCCCTCGTGTGAAAGGGGCCTTAGTCAGTGTCTGGGAGCTGAAATTGTCTGCTGTGTAAGCCTGGTCTACAAAGGTGCTGAGAACATAGGTGAGGAAACCTGCTGTACAGTAAGGCTACGGCTACATGGCGACATTGGTTGCGCTACAAAAAGCCCACAACTACACTGACATGTGTCGCACGAATGTTGCGCAACGTTTTTATAATTATAGTCAATGATGTCGCACAGTTGCACAAAAATTCAACTTGGATGGATTTTTTGCAACTGTCGTGTTGCAGTCGCAGTGACCATTGACTATCGTTATAAAAAATGTTGTGTGACAAAGTCGTGCGACAGATGTCATCGTGTAGACCCTTGCCTTAGTCCCAGACGTGCAGGTGTTTTGTTTATATTTGAGTTTTGTGCCATGAATCCAGTCAAGTGAAAGTTAACCCCTTAATAACTGGGAAATGTTTCATTTTCGTTTTTTACTCCTAGCCCTCTCAAAGCCGTAACTTTTTTTGTATAAAATGTGATGGGAGGCAGGAAAAAAAAATTCCAAATGGGGTTAAATTCTAAAAAAAAAACACCATTCCGCCACAGTTTTGTGTTTGTTTTTTTTTACAACATTTCCTATGCGGTAAAACTGACCTGGTACTTTTATTCTCCAGGTTTCTTGCATATTAATACTGAAAAAAATAAAAACCATGAATTTTTTCTTTTTATCGCCGTATTATGGCCCTATAACTTTTTTGTAGTTATGAGAGCCCATTTTTTTTGCGGGGCGATCTGTACTTTTAGATGATACTATTTTGGGGTGTGTATAACCTTTTGATCACTTTTTATTACATTTTTTGTGGGGCCAAAAAATGGAAAATTGGCCATTTTTACTTTTTTCCGTTTCACCGTTTGCTGTATGGGCCGTTTGCTGTATGGGGAAAATATTTTTATATTTTAATAGTATGGGCATTTTCGCATGCGACGATGCTCCTGATGTGTATTTTTTTTATTGTTTACAGATTTTTTACATTTGGTGGAAAGGGGGGCTAATTTGAATATTTATGTATATTTTTTTTTATTTAGGGAACTATAACAAGCAATCATCAGACTGCTTCTCGCATAGGCTCCAATGCATTAACATTAGAAACTATGAGAAATTAACTATGTTCCTATGGAGCCCTGCTGCAGGCAGGGGCTATATAGAAACTACTATGCAGCAGCCTCCTGTCACACAGGAGGACAAGCGCTGCTGCATACACACTACGGCTCCCCCGATCCCTGTAGGCGGTGGGCCGGAGCTTACCCAGAAATGCACATTTTCGGGTTTTAGGGCATCCAGATGCCGAAGTCAAATGTGACTAAGTCTGAAGTGTTTACAACAGAAGACACCCGGCAGGTATGGCGCGTGCAAGTAGTTGCCATTTTTAAATGCCTGGCCACCACGTAAATTTACATTGGTTGGTTGGGAAAGGGTTAAAATTGAATGCCATTATGTTGGATGAAAAATAAAGCAGTAGTTGGACTTTTAAGCTAAAACGTTTAAACTTTCTTAAATTTCTGTGTACAAGCTATGTATTTAATTACTTACTTATACAATACAATATATGGAACCGACATGCCATGAATCATGTGAAGGCCGTAAGGGCACATTACAGGTGGCGTTTAGTGTTAGGTTCCCGTCTTTACAGAGATCGCCTTGACGTGTAGCAGACGGGCCCAAATCATTTTGTACAAAATTAATTTGCTAAGCATCACTACTTTATTAATAAGCAGTTATTGTGACGTTTAGTACTTTATTTTGTCTGCAGAGTGTTGTTGCATTGTTTATGTTCTATATATATATATATATATATATATATATATTATTATTTTTTTAAATATGGAGTCTACCAAGTCCAATCCCATCCATAACTGGCTCCCAACTCGACTTATAGGTGCCACTAGCATACATTCATTCCATGGAGCACTGCCCAGACATCCAACTAGCTGGATCTCCACAAGCAGAATAAGCATTTTTATTATGTAGTTAAAAAAAAAAGAAGAGAGAGTTGCATGTTCTGGATAATTGCTTCTACACATGTTAGATATGGGTTTGGGAACACAGTGTGGAAATATCTGGTAGACCAGGCTGAATTTTAAAATAACAAATAAAGGGTTGTCTTTTATCGTGAACGATACAAAACTAGTAATCATGTGGTTATGAAAGCAGAAGTCAGTAAGACACTAAATACCTAGGCAGAATTGTTTGTCTCCTTGTGAAAAAAAATAAGAAAGAAAAAGATTGGAAGAGGGCAAAAACTGAAAGAGCAGGGAATAAATTAGCTTTGTTATAGAGAATCTTCATAAATCATTTTAAGGTGGTTCCCTTTGTTTGTATAACTTTCACAATCCAGTTTGCAGGCAGCAGAAAAGCTTCACTCGATGATTAAGAGGCTCCTGTTGGGTTGTGCGGGAGATGAAAAACAAAAAAAACAAAATCACATTTCTAGTAAAGCAGGAGTGCATGGATTTTTAGGCAAAACCAGATTAAAAGAGGGGGAGAGGTGACTTTGCTATAACCCAGAGTCATTAATAATATTGAGTTATAAATCAAAGTTTCAGACAGAACAAAGACGAGCGCAGCAAATAAACAAGAGGATACACAGGGTATTGTAGCGGAGCAGGACAAAACTCTTGAAAGCCACAATAGGGATGGCACTGCCAATAAAATGCGCATGATTTATGGATGCATTCATTTCCTAGAGTCACAGAAAGTGACACGGTTCACACATGATGCCCCGAATGTGCAAAATGTGCCACACGTGACTGTATTAGCAATCAGGCCCCACTTAGCATCTGCTAATGTCACCGAGCATTAGATATTACTTTTCCACTTACTGCAATGACATCATTAATATTAAATGCAATAAATAATGCTATTTAGAGCGAACACCTTGGCACGTTACTTGGCACAGCGCCAACAATAACCTTCCCTCTTCATCGAGATCTAGAGTACAGGCATAAATTCGGCAGAAGAAACACATGAAAATCCGTAGCGCTGAATTTTTGATGGTTATGCATAAAAATGCTAAGCAAGTACAGGTGTTAAGCAGATTTAAAATTTTACCTTCACTAAAACATATTTACTACAGCTCCCAAATGGGTGTCCATATAGCAAATTCCCAATAAAGTGTTTCTAAACCAGCATGTGACAGGTCTGGCTATAAATGTCAGCCATAGTCTAAAGAGCAGTAATTCAACCCACTTCATCTTTCATAACATATGAGCTTATAATATTCCTATTGTAATATTATCTGAGAAGTAATAAAAATATGTATATTCCCATGTAGATTTATGGGCTTATAAAGCAGCAGGAATCGTTCCATCCTATCAAAATTCAAAGCATCTCACGTACCTGCCTGCACCATGTATAACACCACTAGGCAGGAGAATAGAGTCACTGGGATGAATGGAGAGCGTTACCTCTGATGTGATGATGTAATGAAGTCGTTGGGAGTGATTTATGCCCCCTGTTACGGTTCACAGGAGCTTACATTTGCTCTCGGTTTCCCACTTCACTCTAACATAACTCCTTTCTTATTTTGATTTTATAATATTATAAACTCTTCACTTGCAGTAATCAGGTAGATTTACTCCACTGAGCAAGTAATAATTCTACTTTATTACCGCTTTTGTTGGGAATTGTTTTATTGTGCCGAGTTCAGAGGATAATTCACGAAAAAAATTCCAATACAGAAGCAATGAAACATTAATGTAGCTCCTCTAAGCTGCATACCAAACCTCTCAGCTGTTGTGGTGACTACTGTGTGGCTATAGAGTATGTTTTACTATCTATAAAAAGCATAACAATGGTAATCTTGCCTGCACACATACATAGAAACAACAAAAAAACACGAGACAACAGAAAAAGGGCCTGTAAATCTACCGCAGAGAACTCTTAGCACACAGTATAGTAATACATTGCTAAATGATATCTGTGCACCTTTCTTCAGGATGCTGTATATAGCATACCTTGACCTGAAAGCTGCTATAGTGAAAGGAAAACAACGAGAAATGTCCAGCACTGAGATGAATAAAAGTTTTTAATCTTTATTTCATAAATTTAAAAGAATACACTTCTTCACATGGACAACGGTAAAACTTCCAACGGGTTTTTGATCTATCAGATCTTAATCAAGATCTGATAGATCGAAATGCGCTGGTGGTGTTACCGTTGTCCATGTGAAGAAGTGTATTCTTTTAAATTTATGAAAGAAAGATTAAAAACTTTTATTCATCTCAGTGCTGGACATTTCTCGTTGTTTTCCTGGATTAGCTACGGACTGGATCGGGCCCTTGCATGAGAGATAACACAGGGATTGCTGGTTTACCTCTTTGACTTCTATAGTGAAAGGAACATGAACTAAAAGACATGCTAAAAATGCTTTTTGAAATATCAGAGAGGATATCCAAACGTTAACAAACCAGGTCGGTGGTTTCAAATAGCTTAGAGGCTATGCACAGCTTAGGAGTACCATATTTTTCAGACTAAAAGACGCACCCCCCAAAAGTGAGGGAAAAGTGGCAGTGTGTCTTATAGTCAGAATGCTAATGACCGCTTCCATAATCAGCATGCAGGAGGCGTGGGGAGTGGTTAGGAAAGCTGTACTCACCTTTCCTGGTCTTCTTCTGGGCCCCACTCTGTAAGGTGTCCTGATGGCGCACGTAGGCTGCGCAACATCAGGTCACAATGCAGCCGGGGCTGGAAGAAAACCAGGGAGCAGCATGTGGCAGCGCCGTCCAGAGCAAGCAGGGTAAATTTAATGTAATGGAGAAAAGGGACATCACTGCATTGTGGAGGTAAACAAGAGGGGACCTGGGACATGTGGCATGGGTATGACAGGCATTTTAAAAGGTGATTATTTGCATCCTTGCATATTATTAGTGCTCAAAAAACATCTATCCTACAACACTGGAAGCACATTACCGTATATTTTAAACCTAAGGAAATCAAAATCTAGACTTTTTACACTATCTGAAGATAACGATGGGTTGTTTTACTTAGGAAACACAGTTTCAAATACTGTATTAGGGAATTCTGATTTAATGGAGGGGCCTGCTTTTGCACCCTTATTTATTAGGCACAGTGTCTCATGTTCTGGAGGAACTAGCATTTGTGTGCATTATGCAGACAACCCATTGTTTTCAATGGAAAATGTGTAATACTTTAACTCCCCTGAGGGGAGGAGGAATTGAGGGTGTACATGGAATTAAACACTTGCCGGCTTATCCCCCAACTGGTGCAACACAACATTGATAGTAGTGATCATCAGCTGAAAGTGGTTTTAAAAAGGCAATTTTTTTATATTTTAAAGTGAACTTTGACCACCGTAAGGACCAGTGTCACCAAAGTGAAGACCAGCAGAAAAAAAAGGATATTCTCAATGTGGACATTTATGGCATATTAAATGGATATACCATAAATGTACATTAGGCCCCAACTCTGTGACCTGCTCTTATTTCAAGAAAAGGTTCCAGATGTTAATGAAGAATACACAGTGCATGCTGGCTTTCTTCATTTACAGCAGGGGAACTTCCGAAAATAGTCAAGTGAGTGCGCTCAGTTGTTTTCAGAAGTCCTATAGAAGTAAAAAGAGAGGGCACAGCACGTGTTGAGAACCAATATTTTTTTTTTTTCTGGACAATTTATCCAAAAATCACGGACAGCCAACAATTTTTATGGACAAACTGGAAAACCATAATGAATGATACAGATTATAGGTAATACATGTCTGTAGCTCAATATACTGATAAGCACTCATTACCAACATTTACTGAGATCTATAAGATGATGATAATTACCACCAAAACAACGTATTTAAGAACCACCAGCCTAAAATAAAAATCATGGACACATCTATTTTTTTTTCACAGACACAGGAAAAAACATGCCAATTTTTATGGACTGTCCAGAAATTTATGGACAGTTGCCAACCCTGGTGGGGAATGCTCTCCATTTACTGCTATAGAACTCTGAAAATAGCCGTGCCAGCATTTGGCTAATTTCCAATAGCAGTGAATGGCGAAAGACACAGAAGCATGGCATGCCCTCAATTCAGGTCAGAGATAGGAGAAGATCCCAGAGATGGGACTTGCACTTATCAGACCTTTGTGGCTTATCATATCGATATGCATAAATTTCTCAGATGGGACAACCCCCTTAAGAACTGCTGATGTAGGCATTATTTGCAACAGTGAACACAGGAAACATTATGGCTATGTTCACACTGCCATCTTGCTCCAGTTCCGTTACTTCTGACAGCAAGAACAGTGAAGCATGCAGGGCTATCATAGCCATCAATACAACAGAAAACACAGTAGAAATCCCAACAGACGGCAAGTCAATGGGGTCAGTAAGGTGCCACTTTGAACTGTTAGGGTATGTTCACATGATGGATTTTAAAATCCACCTACAAAATTCAGTGCAGAATCCGTGCGTGGTTCTTTTCTTATTTTTTTTTTTAACCAATGGCTTTTTTTTTTTCAATACAAACCTGCATTCGCAGCTTGCTGTTTTTGGCACCAAAAAAATGCACACACATACAGCGTGTTTTTTCAGCTTCCCATTTGTTTCAATGGAAGAATCAGTGTGGATTCTGCACCTAGATAGACCATAATGATTCTTTTTTTCAACACTTCTTTTTTACATGTGAAGAAAAGAAAAAAAAAGCAGGTGCTGTCTCCCGTTAAAAAGAATGGGAGGCTGTTTGGAGGCACTTTTTGGAGTGGATTCAGCACTGAAAACAACCCAAAAAAATTATTTGTGACCTGGCCCTTATATGACAGATCCAGCACAGCAGTGTGGCTTCTGTTATGAATGGAAGCCACAAGACAGGTGTGAACAGATCCTAAACCAGTCCAATTTTTTGTGTGCAAACACTAGGGGATCGCTGGCTATTAATATTCTTCTCTTTTACGAGACGTTTCCTTTAAATACAATGTAAAACCATCAGAAGGCAAACTCCATGTCCTCGCGATCAGTTTCACGATAGACGTTTTTTACTCTTATAATTGGTAGAAGAGAGCTTAGACTTACCAAGCTAGTGAAAGAAATGTCCTCTTTTATTGCATTAAATCCTGTAAGCTTTAGTGCTGAACCAATTTCAAAATTCTAAAAAAAAAAAAGGCCCTACGCTTCTACGGTTTTCATTAGCACAGACATTGCAAAATTACAAAATAGATAATAGGAAACCTGCCCTAAATACAATGGCCCAAGGAAGCAATTGACAAAAGTAATACTGATGTTTCTAAACACCAATTCCTGAACTTATAATTCAGTGAAGCAGCGCCTATCACTTCTGCGTGTAATGTCAGGGAAGCTATGCTTACAGATTTACAAAATGCTCTGCATCCGAAAAACACATCGCATATAATCTAGGAGAACCCCCCAAGGCTCATATGAAAATAGTGTCTATTTCAGAG
Organism: Bufotes viridis; assembly: GCA_033119425.1. NCBI lineage: Eukaryota > Metazoa > Chordata > Amphibia > Anura > Bufonidae > Bufotes > Bufotes viridis. The sequence goes on along the minus strand of JAKVIS010000651.1, from coordinate 43,182 downwards.
ACAATAAAACCATTCGAGTGCATCACATCGCCACCTTGTTTTTGCCGCAGCAATTTGGGTTATGAAAAGAGTTATAGAGGATGCATATTTTACCGGCATCTCTTTTTTTCCCCACTGTGCTCACTATCTCCTTCCCCATCCAACTGAGTCTTAATGGCCTTGACTTGTATGCGGTACACTTACTGCACTGGAAAAGCCTCGGCATTTCGTATCTACAGCTGTTCACAGGCAGCAGTACAAGAGCCGAATGCCAGCAACATTTTATTAGTTAAATGTTAATATTTCCATGGATGTTAACAGCGGACGATGCTTGAGTGACGCCTTCTTAAGTTATAAATCATCTCTGCTCTGTGTTCTCGACAGTTCTGCATCTCGTATTAGATGGACGGATCAGTAGATGATCAGGTTCTACGCACTGGCCAAAAGGATTTCTAGGGCAGTTTTTCATTTTTGTGATTTAAAAATGTTTAGGCTACATTCACACGACGGACACACTGTCAGTTTTTCATGGCCATTTTTCAACCAGTTCTCCATCCATTTTCTGGCCCTCTGTTTTTAATAGCTTTTTTACAAATGTTTTTAATGGCTGTTAAAAATAGATGATTTTCTTTAACTTTTTTTTTTAAATAAAGATCCCAACCGCTGCAGTATACATAATGTAACTCATAGTGTCCCCCACAGTGGCCTCTGGCGGTAATAATGTCCCCCATAGTGGCCCCCAGCAGTAACAATGTCCCCCAGCAGTAACAATGGTACCCATAGTGGCCCCCAGCAGTAATAATGTCCCCCATAGTGGCCCCCAGCAGTAATAATTTCCCCTATTGTGGCCCCCAGCAGTAATAATGTTCCCCATAGTGGCTCCCAGCAGTAATAATGTCCCCCGTAGAGGCTCCCAGCAGTAATGATGTCCCCCTTAGTGGCACCCAACAGTAATAATGTCCCCATAGTGGCCCCCGGCAGTAATAATGTCCCCCAGCAGTAACAATGTCTCCCATAGTGGCCCACAGCAGTAATAATGTTCTCATAGTGGCCCCCAGCAGTAATAATGTTCCCCATAGTGGCCCCCAGCAGTAATAATGTCCCCCACAGTGGCCTCTGGTAGTAATAATGTCCCCTAAAGTGGCCCCCGGCAGTAATAATAACACCCATAGTGGCCCTTAGCTGTAAAAATGTTTATTTTTTTCCGACTTGCATGCACAGAGTCACTCATCTCTTGATGCTGAAGGATCTGTACTCCCAGTGTGATTGCTGGGAATGCATGGTGAGGTCATCATGCTTGCAGCGCATCATGAGAAGAACGACTGTCTCTGCACATGCAAGTGGATGAGATGAGTAATTTCTGTTAACCCCTAAAAGGCCATTTTGCACTAGTGTGACCATTTTTAATAGTCTTTATACAGGTGCACTCCTGTCTAACAGTCTTTAAAACAGTGCCAGTCTAATTGATTTCAATGGGATCCGTCTTGCTGTGAAAACAACCAAAAATAGGACATGTACTATTTTTTAAATAATAGGGCACTCTCCCCAACACATGTGGATCACGAGAGACAAATTTATTGTTATAAATGTGCTAAAATCAATCATAAATCAATCCTAAATACATATCACTATTCATAAAAAAACATCAATAAACACAACAATCCACAAATATATGCTGGTGTGCAAAATAAGCCAATAAAGTGCTGTTGCTAAATGTAACGGTCTGCAAACCAAACTGTGACCAATTAAGTCTCTTGCTGGATACCCGTCTATAGCGGAGTGTAAAATCACAAAGTCCATCTGTTATTAATAAATAAATGGGGTGAACTGAGATATCCCCTAATAGTGAAGCAATATTCAAGTGATGTCCCGATTCACAGCGGCGTCCCGCTCTTATTTTGAATCAGCGGCGTCCCGCTATAGAAAGTGGCCGTGCATTCACTAAGTCTGATGCCGAGAAGCTGGAAAGTTCTTACCGAAAGGCTGGTGTGAAGAGTACTGCCCTCTCCGTACAGGTTAACCTTCTATGTCGGTATCGAGGGCGTCTTGGATCCCGGCTCACCACGCCAAACAGTGTCGGCCCGTGTATGCTGTAGGCCCGTCCACTGCTTACGTTCGTGTCATAATGTCATAATGTCGGTGGAGTAAATTCCTGAGAATGGTGGAGGTAGAGGATATAGATGGGAGTGTGGTGAGCCGGGATCCAAGAAGCCCTCGAAACCGACACAGAAGGTGAACCTGTACGGAGAGGGCAGTACTCTTCACACCGGCTTTTCGGTAAGAACTTTCCAGCTTCTCGGCATCAGACTTAGTGAATGCACGGCCAATTTCTATAGCAGGACGCCGCCGATTCAAAATAAGAGCGGGACGCCGCTCTGAATCAGGACATCACTTGAATATTGCTTCACTATTAGGGGATATCTGAGTTCACCCCATTTATTTATTAATAACAGGTGGACTTTGTGATTTTACACTCCGCTATAGACGGATATCCAGCAAGAGACCTAATTGGTCACAGTTTGGTTTGCAGACCGTTACATTTAGCAACAGCACTTTATTGGCTTATGTTGCGTTTATTGATGGTGTTTTATGAATAGTGATATGTATTTAGGATTGATTTATGATTGATTTTAGCACATTTATAACAATAAATTTGTCTCTCGTGATCCACATGTGTTGGGGAGAGTGCCCTATTATTTAATCATATATTCAACACAACCATTTCTCACAGTTGGGTGAAACAGTGGATAGGAGCACCTCCAAAGGCACTCATTCTATCTAGTGCGACATTTATTTTTATTACCCATGTACTATTTTTTTACGGCCCCTATTCACTGGCTGTTAAAAAAAAAAAATACAGCCATGTGAATAGCCTTATAGACTTCAATTGGTTCTAAGAAACGTTTTACAAAAACATCCATCGCATGGCCGTTTTTCACCGTTGCGTAAATGTAGCCTTAGAGTACTGTCACATGGTGGAAATAAACCTTCTGCTGGCCATTTTTGCAGTGAAACCAGAGGCAGAAATCTGAGACTGACCCTTTGCTGTGCCACAGATGCCACCTATGAAAAGCATATTCGAGGCGGCTTTTGACACGGTTTGCACCGTGGAAAAAGCACTAAAATTTGTATCAAAAATACACTTTATAGCATAAGCAAAAGGTAATGGCACATTTTCCTGTGATACTTGTGCGTACACTTGAATGTGCTATGTATTTTATTCATTGTTCAGATTATAGTGCATAATAAATGTAATTGAAATGATTTACGTATACACACGGGTATTTTCTTAGTGCTAGATTTGTCATATTTGAGGAGTTTATAACTGGGAGCTGTAACTCGATACAGATATGATGACTGCCAACTCTATAATTGGGAGTCTAATTTAAGCGGTCATGGAGATTCCCAATTAGGCAGTACTATGCTGTCAATGGTAGGAGCATTACTATAATTCTTTCTTTTATGTTAAAAAATAAAAGGAGCACCAATATAATCAGCTATAAAATGCTGGGTTACTTACAAACCAATACAAGTTGGTTTCAGTCAGAAGTGGCATAGGATGCTGTTAATAAACCCCATATTTTAATGTATGTTAATCTACCACTCGTTACAAATACAATGAAAGTGAATTAAGGGAAATCCTTCTGCCATAGAACAAATACCTTCACGTGCTATACCCATGTCCCCTTCCTCTAATGGAGGTCCAGTACATTACTCAATTTTACATGAGGGTCAAAATCTTCAGACTCATTAAAAAATAGGCATTTAGTCACTGTGTCACCACAGAATCTATTAATGGCATTTACATATCTTATAAAGTGCTGGCTAGGGATGAGCGATTCGCATAAACTTTACGGAGCAGGAGCTCCATACAGTATTGGAATTTATTGGCTACGATGAGACAAAGTTATTGCTTTGTGAAGTCTCGCGAGACTTCATGCAATAACTTTATAAATTAATTTGTACTGTGAAAAAAACATTTCCCGAACTCGGGTTTGGTTCCAAGTGGTATCTTGGAACCGAACCCAAGTTTGGGAAATGGTTTTTTACAGTACAAATTAATTTATGACGTTATTACCCGAAGTCTCACGAGACTTTGCGAACCATTAACTTCGGCTCATCGGAGCCAACACATACCAATAATGTACGGAGCTCCTGCGCTGTAAAGTATTAGAACGAAGTTTTGTGTGAATCGACTTCAGATGTTTCATCCGAAGTCGATTCGCTCATCCCTAGTGCTGGCAAATACCTTGGATCCATGGTGGCCTGACTTGTCAGACCAACTCTGAGAATGAAACGGTTAGCCCACGCCCACCCCCCACCGTTACATCAAAATAGCAAAAACTTCATGAAAATGTCCCTTTTTTTATTGTACATTTTGAATTTATGTTTCAGTGACTATAGTTGGTGTACAATTCAGGTGACTGAAGAGCATTTTAACCCCTTAGCTACATTTAGCCTTAAGGACTAGTATCATTTTCCCCCTCTGTGTTCCATTGTTCATAACTTTTTTATTTTTTCTTACATTTAGCTGTATGAGACCTTGCATTTTTTAATATGAGCTGTAGTTTTTAATAGCAACCATTTTGGGATACATATATATATTTTTTTTTTGGGGGGGGGGGGGATAAAAAACACCCAACAACTATTTCAGTGCAGCCCTGTGCAGAAGCCCAGTTTGTCCTGGTTCGTTTTGTAAAACTAATTGAAAACAATCATTTATGGAGACAGTTAGTGAGAGAAAATGTCTTTCCTGACTGACGGAAACCTTTCCCATCTGTCAGAAATATACTAGAAATTCCTCTCTAGTGACAGTTATTATTACTATTACTGTAGTGTGTAATGGGTATCACTAGAGAAGTAGTGTGCATGTTTTACACTACAGGACAGGATAGGGGCAGTGTACAATGGGAACTTTATTGATGTTTATTTGTGCGTGTGGGGGGGTTACAAATGTTTGGTGTGACTTTATTAAAACCGTGGCCTGAACACTGTAAACATCCGGGTCACGGTGTCAATGAACGGCCTGTGACAGTCAGAGAGCAAGTATGCAGAGAAGGAGAAAGAGTTTAATATAACATGCGCAAAAGTACATACGTACATATGCATCATATGAAGAATTAAACTGTAAACTGCAATAGATGCAGTAAAAAGAAATAACGCAGAGGGGCATGGCCTGACCGGGCATGTAAGCAGACGCATGGAGCTCCTAGCTAAGTCTCCTGTATTCTCTCCGTTTGCCTGCCGATTTTTTGCTATTGAGCGGGCTCACCATGTACCATTTCGCCATCCACCCCCAGGGGCACCGCCGAGAACTCTCCTGATTAAAGTTCTGCATTTTAGAGATCGAGATGTGATCTTAAGAGGAGCACAGGACTGTGTAGATCTTACTATAAATGGCAATCGAGTATCCTTGTTCCCTGACTTTTCTGCGGTACAAAAAAGAAGGGCACAATTCCTAGATGTCAAAAGACGACTGACAGTTCTGCAGCTACCCTACGCCATGATTTACGGTACCCCACCAGACTGCGGGTGGTGGCAGGAGATAAAATGCATATGTTTGATAATCCGTAAGCAGCGCGCCAGTGGCTAGACGCCCATGAGAAGGATCTACGTGACAACACTTGAGGACAGTGTGGACTCTATGTTGTATTTGCAGGTTAGCTGGCTACATACCAGTTCCTGGTAGGATTTTATGTTAGATAAATGTTCCATATGGCAGAGGGAGTTTCACTATGACCATCTTTTCAGCCTTTAATTTTGGCTAGTTCCTACTATTTTGTACCCCGGCAGGTTGCAATATTGCCAGGTCTCAATGCCGCAGTTGTACTGTTAGAGCAGATACTATGCTACTTCCAATAGTCTGTATCTACATTCAGGGATACGGAATTTCTTTTTCCCCAGCTTCTCTAATACAGGGAAAATGTCTGTTATGTTAGCGAGTTTGTTTGGGTGGGAAGGGTGAGTTCGGGGGGAGGGAGGAGGGGGGGCGCATCATGTATGTTTTATTTTGGACTGTGCAATGGCTCTCTGTGCATTGGGCTGGTTCTCTTCTGGAGATGGTTTGATGATGGGTTCCCTTAAGATTATTACCTGGAATGTGCGGAGAATGGGCCAGACCTCTAAACGGCATGCTGTCTTTCATGCTTTGCAAAGATACCAGCCAGCAATCCTCTGTCTTTCTGAAACACATCTTACACCCGACAAAACCCATCTGATTCATAAAGCGTGGATAGCGCATGAGTTTCACTCTACCTATTCCACACATGCAAGGGGAGTTAGTATCCTGGTACATAGAGCTCTCCCCTTTGTTGCTAAAGATACCTTTATTGATAGTGACTGATGGATTGTATGTGTTGAATGCTCCCTACTCCACTTTAACCTGATATTGGTAGCGGTATACGTTCCACCGCTGTATTCTAGTGATATTCTGATTCTAATATTCACAGCCAAACTTCCTAATGTACCTATTCTGTTGGTGGGAGACTTTAACATGTATTAGGATAGGTTCCAAGATATGTTTGATTCAGCTGTCCATGACCCTGGTACCTCCCCCACCTCATTGGCTAGGTTGCTGTCGGAGGTTGATTTATGTGACCTATGGAGAGTTATGCACCAGGGAGAGCGGCATTACTCATGCTACTCCTCCTCACATAACTCACTATCCAGAATAGACCTGGTGATTGGGTCTCCATTCTTAATGGCTATAACTCAAAATGTCACCTACCTTCCCTGCAGCATCTCTGACCATTTCCCAGTTCTGATACAGCTGTGCCTAGGGAATTTGGGACAAGGTTCAAGGCCCATATGGCATCTGAACCTTTTTGGCTCTATTTAGTGGATACGGGTAGAGCAATTTCTAGCAAAGTGTAGACTTTTTTAGTCAGAACATAGGGTCTGCATCTGGATCCATGGTATGGGACGCGATGAAGGTATATGTCAGAGGATTATATATTAAGAGTATTAGTGTGCACAAAACCAAAAGCAAGGTTTTGACAGAGGAGCTCTCCAATAGGGTATTGTCCACGAAATGTAAATATATTGAAAGTCCGTCAACGAAAAAATGCAGCTAGCTGGAAGGAAGCCCAGGGCTTGTTGAAAGAACATTTACAGGTTAGGGCCGGAGAAAAGCAATTTTTCACCCAGAGATTTATTACTGGGGTGGGAATGCTGGTCACTTACTGGATACTGTCATCAGGGCACAATCGGGCCCCCCTCCTGTGTGACCATTAGGAATGCAAAGGGGGAATTAGTTACTGGATATGCCAATAACGTGGAAGTGTTCCATGCCCATTTCAAGTATGTATATAGGTCCAAACTGCTAGTCAACTAGACAGACAGGGATAATTATTTATCAGCTATCTCCATGTCCACTCTCTCTGTGGAGCATAGACAGCTGCTTGATGAGGACATTTCGCTGGAGGAACTTGAGGTAGCATTGAGGTCTTTCCCTAATGAGAAGGCACCTGGGGATGGCTTGCCAGGAGAATTCTATAAGAAACACCAAGAGATTTTACTCCCACACCTCCTCAATATTTTCAAAGACTCTTTTCGGACTGGCATCCTTCCCAGTTCGATGAGAGAGGCGATTGTGTTGGTGATCCCGAAACCTAGTAAGGATCCTACACAGGTTGATTCTTATCGGACCATTTCCTTGTTAACAGTGGACATTAAAGTGCTAGCCAAGATCTTTGCTAATAGGTTATTGAATGTCATTAATAGTTATTCATGAAGATCAATCTGGCTTTATGCCTGGGAAATCCACCTCCTTAAATCTCAGACATCTGTTCCTTAACCTTCAGCTTGGGGGGTCTGGTCGTAGCACAGAACTCTCACTCGACGCGGCCAAGGCTTTTGATAGAGTCGAGTGGAAGTACCTATGGGCAGTTATGACCAAAATAGGGATTGGCCCGGTTTTCCTAAAAGTGGGAGAAATTGCAATAAAATGAGAAAAGAGCTAGAATCCGGGACAATGGGGGCTTGTCCCAGGCGTTGGCATTAGAGAGGGGGATGAGGCAAGGCTGTCCTCTGTACCCTTTCCTATTTGCCATTGCCATAAAGCCTCTGGGTGTCTACTCAGAACTACACCACTGATAGATGGCTTCAAGAGGGGAGGTATAGAGGAGCATATCTCGTTATATGCAGACGATATGCTGCTATATGTAGGGGATTTGGCCTCATCAATAGACCCCATCATATCTCTGATTTCTGAATTTGGCAAGCAATCTGGGTTCCTTATTAACTGGAGCAAGTCAGTGATACTGCTGTTGTTTCCTTCTTCATGCCAATCTCAAAGTTGTGCTATCCTTTAAATATCTGTGAGTTGAGGTATCTACTAATCCACATAGATACATATCAGACAATGTATTGCCGCTACTGGCTAAGTTTAAGCTTAAAGCTGCTTCCTGGTACAAGTTGCCATTGTCTCTAGGCAGGGGAAATCTGATCAAAATGGTGTTAATGCTGCAGCTTCTATATATACTTCATAACTCACCGGTATGGATCCCTATGAATCAATTATTATACTTTATACAGTATCTGCTCAGCTGCAGCATCTTAAAGGACGGAACAGGAATGGGAACAAGTGGTAGATTAGTTGAATGGGCATCGGGACGCTCTCCGTCCCTGGCAGCCTTGGAAAGGGAAATGGCTCCAAAATTAGGATCTGCCCCAACTTTGGTGCTTATGAGGAAAGTGTGGGCCAAGGCTAAAACGCTTCTTGGGGTCTCAGGACTTCTAAATATGTCTCCTATTTGGAATAATCCTGTCTTACCAGAACTTTCCCAATTTAAGGTATTTTCCCTATGGGAAAGAAATGAGATTTGGAGAATTGTACTCCCAAGGTCTCCTGAATGAATTTCACCAATTGTGCTCTGAGTTTGATCTACCCTCCAGTCATTTCTATAAATTCCTACAGTTAAGACATGCATTAGGTGCCCAATCCAAAACAATATCGCTGCAATATACATCCCACCAGAAGCTTGACTTTGTGGTGGCGGTAGTGTCTGCAATGGGAGCTATTTCAAGAATTTACCAATTCTTGACTGGTGAATTTTTAAAGGCCTTCCCTCTCAGTGTAAAGGCACAATGGGAAAAGAATGTTGGGAGTATTACTGATACTAAATGGGAGGAGACGCTGGCATTGACCCCGAGCTTATCCCTGAGTGAAACTGCTAGATTGTCCCAGCTGTTTTTGATCTATAGACTGTACTTCGAAACTTCATCACCTCTTTACTACCTGACACCCTGGACCCTCTACAGTTCGCGTACCGTCCTAACAGATCCACTGAGGACGCCATCGCACACCTCCATCACACAGTCCTGAGCCATCTGGACAGCAGGAAGGGGAATTATGTTAAAATGCTGTTTGTTGATTACAGTTCAGCGTTTAACACTATTATTCCCTCCATACTTACCACCAAGTTGGAGTTCCTGGGCCTTAGCCCATCCTTGTGCCGCTGGATATCCAACTTCCTGCATGACAGACCTCAGGCAGTACGGGTGGGCAATCATGTCTCACCCTCACTAACCCTCAGCACTGGAGCCCCCCAGGGCTGTGTTCTGAACCCCCTGCTGTACTCACTGTACACATTTGACTGTGTGGCCACTTCCAGCTCCACCACCATCGTGAAGTTTGCTGATGATACTGTGGTGGTAGGCCTGATCTCCAACAATGATGAGACGGCCTACATACAGGAGATTAGGAACCTGACGACTTGGTGCAAGGTCAACAATCTCCTCCTAAACGTCAGTAAGACTAAGGAGTTGATAGTGGACTTTTGTACGAAGCAGGAGAGGAACTACCAGCCCCTCACTATCAATGGGTCCCCAGTGGAGAGAGTGGACAGGTTCCGGTACCTAGGTGTCTTCATCACGCAGGATCTGACATGGTCCTGTCACGTGGACACCCTGGTGAAGAAGGGCCGGCAGCGTCTTTACCATCTCAGACGCCTGAAGGACTTCAAAATGCCCTCAAAGGTGTTAAAGTCCTTCTATACCTGCACCATTGAGAGCATCCTGACGGGAAGCATCACAGCCTGGTTTGGGAACTGCACTAAACAGGACAGACAAACTCTTCAGAGGGTGGTGCGCTCGGCCGAACGAACCATCCACACCAAGCTTCCTGACCTGGACTCTATATACAGCAAGAGGTGCTGGACCAAAGCCAGGAAGATAATGGAAGATCTCAACCATCCCAACAATGGACTGTTCTCTATGTTAAGGTCAGGGAAACGTTTCCGTTCCCTGAAGGCGAACACAGAGAGAATGAGGAGGAGCTTCTTCCCGCAGGCTATTCGGGCCCTCAACCAACACAATTAGTACTGGTCTTCTGGACTTACCCCTCCACACAACTACCCCAATACATTTATCATTCAACGCCACTACCTCATCTGTCATTTGCACAATCACATTGTTTGCACAATTGTTTGCACTATGCATATCAGTCATATATACAGTGTATATAATATAGATATATATAAAAATAGATATGCATATATTTTATATTTTATTATTTTTCATTTTATTCTACTTTTACTGAAATGGTAAGACAGTCATAAAAAGCATTTCACTGCATGTCATACTGTATGATTTCGCATGTGACAAATAAAATTTGAATTTGATTACAAAACACTGCTATTCCTGCTTAAAATTGGATATAGAGGAGACTCCTGTTGCCCAAAATGTGGCGAGTGAGAGGCTGACCTGGATACATATGGTATGGAACTGCTGTGCAATAAGAGACTATTGGAATAAGGTACTTCAGCTAATTAATAAAGTGTATAATGCAGATTTCTTCCTGAATCCTGAAGTGTGCCTATTGGGCATCTTTGACTCTGACCAACTGCAGACGCCCTTTATTATAGGAATAAATAGGATGCTGTACCAGGCACATAAAACACTGGCAGCTACTGTCTCCTGTTATAGCAGAGTATATATCACGACTGAATGTTGTTATTAGACTAGAATGGGGGGGGTCTATCTTAAGCGAAACTGCCTCTTAAAATGTTAGGGCTATATGGGGCCCCTGGATTGATTAGATCCGGACTCTGCAGTCTGTGGTTGGCACTTAAAAGGGGACATATACATTGATAACTGAGGGGTAGTATGACAATAGGGAGCCTGAAGCTATGACATTGCTGTATCTACCTGAGACCAGCTAAGGTGTCGATGGTTGAGCCTTGCTGCAACCCCGAGACAGCCTTTTCATTTTTATTTTCCTCAGGAAGTGAACTCTTTATTCCATTGTGGACTTGCACTTCATTAATACTTATGAGTAAATAATTATTGTCATGTCAATACTTTATCCTCCTATGTCTGAACTATTTTGGACACTGTAGACATGATGTGCATTTTATTTGCTTATAGACAAAACTCAATAAAAAGTTATCAGATTTTTTTTTTATGCAATAAAAGTATAATAATATTAAAATCCAATCAATATTCTGTATTAGCCCTAAAAAAACTGCTACATGTAATGTCAACTCAGAAATGTAGATATTAGAGGAAGAAAGATGAAAGGAAGCAATCTCTTAAGGTTCTAAAAAAAAAACTGTCAGGCATGACAAATCAGACCAAAAACCGATTGAACTATAAAGGAAAAGTTACATGGTAACAATGAGATGGATTATTTGCCATCCAGCAGCTAAGTATTGAACCACTAGAATGCACAGCAAATATGACCCCATTATACCACGCTGTAACGGTAGGTTTGCATCCGTTTCTCAAGTGAAATGATGGGTGAAACATTTTCTTCACAGAATACAGAAATAAAATCAAATGTAAAAACAGATGAAATAATACATTGGACATTACAGCAGCATTTTATTTGGCCAGAATGTGTGGCTGCATTCATGTTAAAAGTATATATCAATAATAGCTAAAAACTAAACATATATATCTTTCATTTATGTTAACCCCTAACAGTTACTTAACAGGGTTGTCCCAAGAAAAATATTGTGCAGATTTCAACTAGCACCTTGATTTGAATAGTTTTGTAATTGCATGTCATTAAAATTTTTGCATAGCCACAGTTATTCAATAAAATGTATCTGTATAGTAACTATGTATAAATATATCAGGGGTCAGTACAGTGATCTCTCCCATCATCTATTTATCCCCAGGACTGTGACTGTGACGAGGGGACATCCTCTGCGTCTGGAGGAAAGAAGGTTTGTACACAAACATAGAAAAGGATTCTTCACGGTAAGAGCAGTGAGACTATGGAACTCTCTGCCTGAGGAGGTGGTGATGGTGAGTACAATAAAGGAATTCAAGAGGGGCCTGGATGTATTCCTGGAGTGTAATAATATTACAGGCTATAGTTGCTAGAGATGGGTTGTTGATCCAGGAAGTTATTCTGATTGCCTGATTGGAGTCGGGAAGGAATTTTCCCCTAAAATGAGGAAAATGGTCTTCTACCTCCAAGGGTTTTTTAAATTCCTCTGGACCAATTTGCAGGATAACAGGCAGACCTGGATGGACTTGTGTCTTTTTTCAGCCTTATAAACGATGCTACTATGTTACCAGTTTATCTGTGCACCTTATTGTCATTCCTATCCTTGGGATGATCTAAACCAGGGGTGAACAACCTGGGGCCACATGCGATGCTTGATACCACTCTGTGCGGCCCTCAACAATCTGGTAACAGACATGTATGTCTATGTCTTGTGGCTGCTCACATGTGTTTTTCATCTATTTCTCCCATTAAGTGGGAGTACTGGAACTGTAAGTAGACATTAATGGAATATATGGTGTGTCCAATATGCCATAAATACAGTATTTCAGTTGCTAATACCCTTTAATTTTTTTTTTCGGACCTCGTCATTGGTTCAGTCTGGCAATGTGGCCACAAACCAGAAAACCTTGTGCACCACTGATCTAAACCCATACAAAGATGTATGTGAGCCTCCTCCTTTCCCTACAGACTACCCGCTCAGTCCCCTCTCCACTCAGACTGAACTATCTACTCTTATTCAGACTTAAATATATTATATTTATTTTAGCGGCTCACCTCCTATCCTGCTGTGAGTAAAGGTGCACTGACTGTATGACTCACCCCGTCAGCATAAATATATATATTATTATAGACAGGCACACTTCATTTAGAACCATCCAGGGACTTTAAGTTTTTGTCATCCATATAGTTATTTGTTATTGCAAAATGGCTAAAATATACTATAAAATACATAAAACTAATTGAAAATAAAGAAAATAATTAAAATAAAACACATTTAAAATCAACGTCCCACTTGTGGCTATATATGAGATAGACCCAGGTAATCGCTTCTCAATTCCACATAATTATCCAATATAAAATTGTATGAATACCGGTAGTTCTTATCTGTTGCACATTTAGATAATTATGTGGTTCAAAATCTGTACTTCACCCATATATTCAAATTTTGATGATAATGTCTCTCTGTTCACTTATCATACATGTAGACACATTATCTGTTGAATAAAGTATTTTGTAGTTTTTATATTTTATATTGTGTCCATGATTCATCTATGTTTCCATTAAGGTGTTTTCCCAATTCACCTTTATATTAGTAACAGTTTCTCTTTAGCGATACACTTCCAATGGTAATCAGGAGCATGTACTCACTATTTGCAGGTTTAATGCTAACCGACCGTGGCATCCCACGTGGTAGCACTCGAGCTGACTTCTGCCTCCTCGTCTCTATATTCTATGCGGATGATATTATCTATCTCGCAGTTGTGGTTGCTCGGTCCCAGTATCTCACGTGGTGCCGCTGTCTGGTCACGGCATCCCACGTGGTACAGCGTGCTGTATTCAAATTATCTGTATCTTCACAAGGCAATTCATGCGGTATCTGTGGAGCGCCCCACAATGTTCCGGCAAGGCAATATTTTTGTTGATAAGCAAATGGGTTGATTTACTGGGTCATAGATTCTATATTATCGCTATTACCAGACGCGTTTCGGAGTTATACCAACTCCTTCCTCAGTGGCCATATTGGTTTAAGAGTCCTTCCCACTTACAGTCATGTGAAAAAATTAGGACACCCTTTGAAAGCATGTGGTTTTTTGTAACATTTTTAATAAATGGTTATTTCATCTCCGTTTCAACAATACAGAGAGATTAAAGTAATCCAACTAAACAAAGAAAACTGAAGAAAAGTCTTTTCAAGATCTTCTGTAAATGTCATTCTACAAAAATGCCTATTCTAACTGAGGAAAAAGATAGGACACCCTCACATGTATTCCCTCTTAAATTGGCTCAGATCTCACACAGGTATATCACACCAGGTGCACATAATTAGTAGATCGTTACTCTGCATGTTGAATGAGGCTTGCCCTATTTAAACCTCAGACATTTAGTTTGGTGTGCTCCTGACTGTTGAAGTGAGAGTGAGCACCATGGTGAGAGCAAAGAGCTGTCAGAGGACTTCAGAAAAAGATTGTAGCAGCCTATGAGTCTGGGAAGGGATTTAAAAGATCTCAAAGATTTTGAAATCAGCCATTCCACTGTCCGGAAGATAGTCTACAAGTGGAGGGCTTTCAAAACAACTGCCAACATGCCCAGGACTGAGTCGCCCCAGCAAGTTCACCCCAAGAGCAGACCGCAAGATGCTAAAAGAGGTCTCCAAAAACCCTAAAGTGTCATCTCGAGAACTACAGCAGGCTCTGGCTACTGTTGATGTAGAAGTACATGCCTCTACAATCAGAAAGAGACTGTACAAGTTTAACTTGCATGGGAGGTGTGCAAGGAGGAAACCTTTGCTTTCCAAGAGAAACATCGAGGCCAGACTGACATTTGCCAGAGATAAAGTTGACAAAGACCAGGACTTCTGGAATAATGTTCTTTGGACAGATGAGTCCAAAATTGAATTATTTGGACACAACAGCAGAGGACATGTTTGGCGTAAACCAAACACAGCATTCCAAGAAAGAACCTCATACCAACTGTGAAGCATGGAGGTGGAAGTGTCATGGTTTGGGGCTGCTTTGCTGCAGCAGGACCTGGTCAGCTCACCATCATCGAATCCACGATGAATTCTACTGTGTATCAGAAGGTGCTTGAAGAACATGTGAGACCATCAGTTAGAAAATTAAAGCTGAAGCGGAACTGGACCATGCAACATGACAATGACCCAAAACATACTAGTAAATCAACCAAAGATTGGCTGAAAAAGAAGAAATGGAGAGTCCTGGAATGGCCAAGTCAAAGTCAGATTTGAATCCCATTGAGATGCTGTGGGGTGACTTGAAAAGGGCTGTACGTGCAAGAAACCCCTCAAACATCTCACAGCTGAAAAAGTTCTGCATTGAGGAGTGGGGTAAAATTTCCTCAGACCGATGTCGAAGACTGGTAGATGGCTACAAGAACCGTCTCACTGCAGTTATTTCAGCCAAAGGAGGTAACACTCGCTATTAGGGGCAAGGGTGTCCTATCTTTTTCCTCAGTTAGAATAGGCATTTTTGTAGAATGACATTTACAGAAGATCTTGAAAAGACTTTTCTTCAGTTTTCTTTGTTTAGTTGGATTACTTTAATCTCTCTGTATTGTTGAAACGGAGATGAAATAACCATTTATTAAAAATGTTACAAAAAACCACATGCTTTCAAAGGGTGTCCTAATTTTTTCACATGACTGTATATACCCATTATTCCCAGTCCCATCTAAAACTCAAACTGGATTTTCTTTTTTTCTCAATTTATGTGGTCTCCGTCATACATCTTTTTCCATATCTTCAGGGCAGATCTTAATAGTTTATACTTCCAAATATTCTAATCTTCTCTTTATTCATTAGTATTATAGTATCTCATACCTTTCAAAAACCGCATTGCGATTTTTATTGGATACTTATGTGCAAATGAGAAGAGATTAACTGGATCTATCCCATATATAGTCACAAGCGAGACATTGATTTTAAATGTGTTTTATTTAAATTATTTTATTTATTTTCAATTAGTTTTATGTATTTCTATAGTATATTTTAGCCATTTTGCAATAATAAATAACTATATGGACGACAAAAACTTGATATCTTATTTAGACTTCATTGCAATTACAGCAGCGTTTTAAAGAGGACCTTTCACTGGTCCACAGTTTATTAGGCAAAGCTATGTACATGGAGAGCGGCACCCAGGGATGTCCCTGCACTTACTTGTATCCCTGGTTGCCGCTCCGTTCATCCTCTGTAGCCCCCGGTACCGGCGCTTGTGCTTCTTTTGCCTGGGGCGGAGACTTCTTCTTTTGCCCTGGGCGTCTCCTTCTCCCAGGCTGGAGCGCTAGCCAATCGCAGCGCTCAGCTCATATCCTGTAGCCATTGCTACATTTCTAGTTATCAGCTGATTACTAGGTTTTAGTGAAGTGCTGCCTCCAGCTATTAATCAACTTCACATAAAAAAGGATTTGCATGAACGACACTGTTACGACGGCAGTTGCTAATTGTTCTGTGCATGCAGGCGCCAGCTTCTTGTGAGTTTGGATTTGGGCCATAATGTTCTAATGGTGGTTCCTGTTCCCAATGCTCAGTGCGTCCTGGTGTCAGGTTTTTGTAGCTGCAAATTTAGGCCATCGTGCTTTGTATCTTACCTCAGTTCAGTACTGCTACAGTTAACCTTCCCTGGCTTTGTGTGTGTGCGCCTGTTTGCCTGAATTCCGACCTAGTTCAGTCTTTCATTACACTGTGTCTGTACCATGGATTGGTATGTATGATTAGTATGTATTCTGTTTGCCTGAACATGTCTAGTTCAGTCTGTGTTTGCCTTAGATTCGCATGTACTCAGCCAGCCTGTTCTCCCCCGGTTCTGTCTGTGTGTGTTGTCTGTGCACCAGACTGTCAGCTTGCAACTACACCAGGACTCTTTCAAGAAGCTGCAGCCTGGTGGATCCCCTACACTGAAGGCCAGATACCTGTACAGAGGTTAAAGGGTGAAAACCAGGGAACTGCTAGGATAACACCTTGAGGACTAGCCCAAGATCAGACCAATTAGTTGGCACAGTGGTTCCACAACCATTGTCCGTAACAGAAAGGAATACCTAAGCCTTAATTACTGAAATGAGTTACGAATTAAAAGAAATGACAATCACTAAATATAACCTGCGTCACAGAGCTACAGTATTGTTTCAGAAATGGAAAAAGTAACTGAAGGTACTGTTCACATAGCATTTGAGTTCTACATTTGACATGTACGCTGGGAAAGCTCCCAACCCATATGCCAAATGTATCCCTAAGCTTCCATTTAGTGTTGAGAAAATCAAGCTTTGGATCCAAGATCCGAAGTCGATTCACTCAAAACTTTGTTTTAATGCTGTACAGAGACCCGTCTCCATACAGTATTAAAATGTATCGGCTCCGGTGAGGGAGATTCGTCCCGCGAGACTTGGCGAATAAGCCCTTTTAATACAGGAACACGAAATTGGCTTCGGGATCGGCTGGTACCGAAACAGTCCTCGGATCCAAGTTTTGAAATGGATTTCAAGTTCTAAAATCGAAGTCTAAAGTTATTCACCGAAGTCCCGCGAGACTTCAGTGATAACTATGGTCATTTCCCTCGGCGAAGCCCATACATTTGCATGTTGTAGAGAGAAGGATCTCTGTACAGCATTCAAATGAAGTTTTTAGCAAATCGACTTCGGATCTATGATCTGAAGCTTGATTCGCTCAACACTACCTCCATTCAACCATGGGTGGCTTCCATCAAGCTTGTATATGTCAGTATAACATTTTGTAAAGAATGTTGACAGCAGGTTTCTATATTCAAAAACGCATGCCACTAGGTCTATGTTTTTCTTTAACATGGGAGGCCATCGGTGACGTATGCCATTAGTTGCACCCTTTATATAAGAGGTATACGTCAGAAAATCCTTATGATGTATAACTCTGACAGAAGGTTCGTGAAAAGCATCACATTTTACTGTAACTGCCAGGTATTATTGCAGTGAGCACGGATCAAAGCCTTACATGCTAAATATATACCTTAATGAGTTTTTCTACTATTGCCAACTTTTTCTTTTTTGGATCCCCCAGTTAAGATTTTCCACGTTGAAATCACATTTGTTGCCAAATAAGTAATCCACTTCTCGTCCTGGATGAAATTCTCTGTGGGAAAAAAAGGGTAACTAAAATGACTGGTCTGATCAGAGTAGTTGAGAGTAGTTAAAGCAGTTAAACAAGCACACAGTCCAGAGATAAGGTGTTAACACACACAGGCATTTTGAAAATAAAGAAATAAATCCTTATTAGCTTTTTTTTAAAACATTCCACTGGGTCATGTAACTCTATATTCATCCCGTGTTTTAGCGTTGGTTCTGTAGCAGTTTGAGGCCACCATCAACACGCCTGATCCACTTCCTAAAACCTTCAAATCTGACTCCTCCCTGGTCTTCTCTGGGTGCTGTGCTGCACTGTCCTGATTGCGTACAGTGTCTGGACGTAGTGCGCACACTATGACCTGATGCTGTGTGATGTCAGGTTACAGTGCAGCCAGGCGCCCGGAGAAGACCAGGGAGCAGTGAGTGCAGGAAGAACCCCTGGATCTGCAAAGTGGTGGCACAATCCGGAGCAGGAGAGGTAAGTTCATTTATTTATCTCTGATGGGGCCTGATCTGAGGTCTAATGAGGTTTGATCTGAGGTCTAAAAACTAAAAGGGGTCTCATCTGAGATATAATAATGAAAAGGAGTCTAATCTGAGGTCTGATGAGGAATAGGGGTCTTGTCTGAAGTATAATGGGGTTCTGATTTATGGGTCTGATCTAATATCTAATGAGGAATGGGGTCTGATTTGGAGGTCTGATCTGAAGTCAGATGAAGAATGGGGGTCTGATGAAAAAAAAAATTTCTTATTTTCTTCCCTTAAATTCTAAATGCATCTTATGGTCTGGTGTGTCTTATGGAGCGAAAAATTTGGTATATAGAAAAGAATACCAGCAAAAATGATCATTATATTCACCCTTTCATTGATTTTGTGTTTAGGGATCATTATACAAAGGATTTTAAAAAATTAGGTATCTAAGTAACAGATACATTTTGCAGGACAGACGGCAGTGGCATCTATTCCGATGTAACTGATGTATGGTTGTTGCAAAAGTACTAGTAGTAGTTAGCAAGAAGCAATGGTATTGTTTAAGGACAATGAAAATGCCTGCTGCAATTTAAATAAATTAAAACCTTTGAGTCCCCACAGTATTATGGTAAACTTTCTATTAGCATGATATTATTGTAAAAACCCTAACTGAACTCTGCCATAAGATCAGCCCCTATATCATTTTTACAATAGCTTCATTAAGCTGGAAACATCTCAAATTAGGCAAAGGTACCATCATTGAAGTAATTATACGCGGAGGGCTTCAGTTTAAAATGTATTGAAAGAAGAGAGGTGTCTTATTTGTACCTACACACCTCCCGTAGCTTTCTGTCGCACTGTCTTTGAACTTACTTATCATGCGCTAACAGAAACTGGACTGCGTGGGGATAATACTATTTATTTGTCACATTCTGTAAAGGCTGTTAAAGTTCTGTGACCGAAATCTCTTGTGACCAAGCCAGCCTGTTGTTTGAAGGTGACAGCATGTTTTTTCCTTGACATAATATATACAGCATCAAATTGAAAAGCGACTGGATTGCAACAATTCCCTCTGTGCAGCTGTCAATGTGACAAACATATTAAATCTAAGACTTGTTTGCTGTACTTTACATAAGTATAGATACATGCCGAACCTACTATTCCTGACAAAATAAGACTTTTAACCCCTTGTAACATCTGTGTGGCACCTCTCGGTCTACAGTACAGTTTCTCACACTTTGCAAAAATAGATCCTGTTAAAATTCAGCAGTTCAGAGTGGCAATGGAAGACCAAGGATTTAAAGGGGGTTTTCAGGACCTAAACATTAAAGGCTATGTAAACCTCTGGAGGCAACTTTTTTATTATTGCATTGCACTTATTTTGAGCTAAAAATCATTTTTTCAATTTATTAACAATATGGAATCTTTTTTCTGTACAGAGCTGACATGCTCTACTAGCTGCCTGTGGATTGTCTGTCTTTTCCATCAGTTGGGGAGCTGGCGGGCTCCTTATGTCTGCTCTCTGACATTATAAACACTCATTAAAGCTCAGTTCTTATCTTACTGATAAGAATTTGCCTTAAATATGTGTTTATGACCTCTTAGTAGTTTAGAGATAAATGTTGTTAGATGAACGGCACAAAGCTAAAGTGAAAGTACCAGTCACACAGCTAGAAAAACAGTTAAATATGATTTTTAGCCAAAATGAGTCAAATACAATCATAAACAAAAACTCAAAAACTGCCTCCAAAGGTGTACACAGCCTTTAATGACCTATAATCCATCAGCTGTCTGAAGGGGCCACAGCAGTCAGATAAGTGCTGTGGTCTCTTTGTTGTACTTTGTATAGTGGCCGTGCGTGGCAATGCTGCTAATCCCCTTCGCATGAATGAGATGCACAATTTCCATGTGACCGATAGACGTGACATCACAGGCTGAGGAAGAGGATGTAGTATTCTCCCAAGCGCCACAGCCCATTCTAAGAGATGATCAGATGATGCACTGGGTGTCAGACCTTAACGACTCTCTGCAGCTTTGTCCTAGAGCACCACTCCCAGGACTTAACCCCTTGTAGTTGGTTTTAGATAGTCATTATGCATTCAAATTTTATTGTAAGTATTATAGCTGTCACACCCAGACTCTCAATGGTTTTAATAAACCACAGTTACAGTGCCATATTTATGCATGGTGTTGTGGTCATATAATGGATGGAAATATATGGCAAATTACACTCATTTGGACCTCGATCATGAAAGGTAAAAGGTTGAGTCTGTCACCAGTTCTATCCATGCTAGACATCACTAGACGGGGCTGGAGAGAGCAGGACAAGCATATTTTTGTAAAGCTTTTATCATTCAGGAGTACTGTGAATATGACGTTTTATTCTGCTAGATTATGCTCTTGCAAGTGCCTTGGAGGCGACCTTTACTGTGAAGTGCTCTCTGTACTGAGCTGCTACACAGCCATTCCCCTGGGCTCTAAGTGACAGCTGGTCTTCTGGTTGGATGCTCTAGCTGTCACTTAGAGCACAGAGAAGGCGTGTGAAGTAGCTCAATGCAAAGAACACTTCCCTGCGAATCTCTACCTACAGTGCATTTAAAAAGCAGAATCTGGCAGAATGCAACTTCATATTCTTATCGTGGCATAAGTTCCATTCGACTGTTAGTAAAATAATTATATTAATGTTAATAAATAAACAAGACAGTTGAAAGGGGTTAGATATAATATTAGGCCACAATGGTGTCACAGACGTTCCCGCGACAGGTGGAAGGAGATCGGTGAGACTGGCAACACGTGGTTTGATCTGACATGTTTTCCGTTTGGATCAAATGACGTCTGTGTTGTTTCTGGTGCTTGCCACACCTTCTTTCCCAGGTGTGGCTGTTATGGTCATTTAACATTTTCTGTTTATTGTTGTTTCTCCCACTATGCTATGCGGTTTATAGCTTCTGTTTGAGTTGTGGATAGCTGATGTGTGGCTCTCGGCTGAGTTCCTGGTGCTGCCATAGCCACTTGAAGTTAAGCGTTTTCTTTCCCTTTTATATTTTGTTTGGGTTATTTTGTGTGTTGCATTTTCCTGTGATTTGTATTAGGGCATGAGGGAGACTCCTGTTCGTCCTTCCTTTTGGAGGAACAGGTTGTCTCAGTCCTGGCATTAGTACCAGGGTGCTATAGGGTGAGTTAGGACACTAGGTATTCCGGTGTATGAACTCACCTACATCTGGGGTCTGTTCATACTGGTAGTTAGTCAGAACTTTAATTAGGGTATTACTAGGAGGTGTCCATCTCCTTTTCTTAGTTTCCAGGCCTTATTCGCTTACCCCTCTCCCTCCTATGTTCGGTGTGGTGTTTCCCTTCCACATCCGCACGTGACAAATGCTTACCATGTTACTTCATTAAATCTTTATAAAATCTTACCATCAATACTAACTCTTACCATTCCATTTCTAATGGAATAAAATTAACCACCAATTATGTCCACTCAAATTATTGAGCGACTTACTCCATTGATAAGCATTGTTACGGACATGAAAACAGAAAGGGCGAGAGGGCAGGAATTTCCGCTGATGAGTACGTGAATGCACTAAACATTTTTTCTTGTCTTTTATAGGTTCCTACTAATGGCTATTAGGCTGCCTTCCAATCCGGATCCAAGTATCTTCAGTCTCATGCCAAACCAGAAGATGCCAGCAGGACCATGGACACCTATTACCAGGTAAAATTATTATGTGTATATTATACAATGATAGGAACTATGCCACCATGTGTTCCCTTCAAGGCATTTTACCATGAATTGGACCTTGTTATTACTCCTTATGAGAAAAGCTCCACAAAATATATGTTTATACTGCTCTCCTAAGCCCCTACCTCATGCTGTTAGCACAGTCAAAAGTTCTGACAGCCTTCCCCTAAGACTAGAATTAACTGTAGAGGGTCTCACCTCCAACTCTGACATGTTTAAACCCTATTTTATGTATACAAATGCTTATGACAGACATATGGCCTAAATATGATGTGAAATACGTCCTTAATATTTTACTTTCTTCAGACTCTACTCCTGGTTTTGGCCCAAACACAAATGTATAAGGACTGCATGAAACTGCACTGTGTGAACTAGAACTTCAAGGCTGTTATACGGTTTGAGTTTGCAAAAACTCCAGACTAACGATTTGCCATTGAGTTTTAGGTTTAGAATTTATCTTTTTAAAACACAGCCTTCACACGGAGCTCATTTCTTTCAGGTTTCACTACTGTAGTGGACAAGCAGATACACGGATCCACTGTCTAGACAATATACTGAAGAGGTGTATTTTTATACCTCTTGCACATTTGACAATCGTTATAAGTTCTATAATCATTGTCTACTGAAAATTAATGAAAAAGCCAAACAAAATCTCCCTTGCAAACCTAGCCTTTATCACCTCACATTCAGCAGGTTACCCATTCTTTTCACATCTGTTTTTCATCAGAAGAGTATCCTGACGAATATCACTAACACATACACTCCAAACCAAAGACCTGAAATAATAAAGCTAAAAATAATGACAACCCCCCCCCCCCCCCACCCCAACCTCGGATAACGCAAACTGAAAGATTAATCTAGTTTTACAATCACGTGTGGCTTATGTGGCTGAAGGGAGAAAAAAAATCTTTTAATTACAAAATGAAATTGATCTGTATATACTGGGCGGCCAAGAAGAGGGTTTAATGTAAAATGTAGTGTCTTTTAGGCAGGAGCAGATTTGTCATTTCTAGGAACCCAAGCAAAGTTGCGCGTGGCGGCCCATATCACACTGCTAAGCTCCGCCCGTAGCCCTTCTAAGCTCTGCTCCAGCACACTGCTAATATGTAGACCACTTCTATGCCCTCAATGTGACCATTGCACAGTATTATACCCCCTTATGTGCCCCCAACACAGTATAATGCCCCCTTATGTGCCCCTAACACAACATGGTGCCCCTTTAGTCTCCAAAGGAGCAAACTTCTCACTGCAGATCTGCTCCAGCCCGTCTGGCGGCTAGGCTCAGCAGACACATTGATGTCACTTCATCACGCTGGCCAGCACTGGCACACAACTGTATCTAGTGGTTACTCTCCATCAAAAAGCAGCTCAGAGTGCTGTAAATGTATCTGAACTGATTGGAAGTGTTACACAGCTGACCAGGTTAGGCTACTTTCACATCTGCGTTTTCCTTTCAGGTTTTGAGATCCGGCAGAGGATCTCAAAACCGGAGGAAAACACTTCAGTTTTGTCCCCATTCATTGTCAATGGGGATAAAACTGAACATACCAGAACGGAGTGCACCAGAATGCATTCCGTTTCAATTTGTTGCATTCTGTGACCGAACACAATACCGTTGCAAACTGCGGTTTTGTCTCCAGTTTGCGAAACTGAAGCCAGATTCGGCACTTAAAACAATGTAAGTTAATGGTGCCGGATACAGTTTTTGCGGGCAGAAAAAAAACGGATCTGGCGCCCATTGCCTTACAATGGTGTTAGTGCTGGATCCCGTTAGTTCATTTTCGATTTAATACAACCACATCCAAAAGGAACGGAAGCAGCCGGTTGTATTAAATTAAACTGAAGCGTTTTCCTCCGGTTTTGAGATCCTCTGCCAAATCTCAAAACCTGAAAGAAAAACGCATATGTGAAAGTAGCCTTAGATTGGGGCCCCTCCATGATGGCAGTTTTCCAACTGACAAGCTTTTGATGCAGAGAACAACATGATCAGGAAGAGGCCTTTAACAAAAATTATCCCATCCTGTTAATGCCTTACATATCTCTCTTTTTGCTTTGTGAACTACACATGCTAGCTTCAGGCCGACTATACCTATAAGTAAATCAGTCTTGGTATCCATAAGGAGATATAGTACCTCCCAAATGTACATGCTTCTCAGATGCTTTCACTTGACTGCTGTTTACATTGGCGCGCAAGAGTTTACCAATGTAGCTGAAAGTGGGCAACAGCAACATCTGAAGTTGACACTTGGTCTACAGCAAACAATGAGACTACAATAAGACTATATGCGCTACAAAACACCCCTGGCCCAGTGAAAAACTGCTCACCGGAGGAAATCTCTGAGTGATGTCAGTCCACAACAGAAGCCGCTCCCACTGGAAATACTCATACTGGTTCAGAAAGGAAGTACAATAAAAAAAATAAAAATAAAAAAAATAAAAAAGGGGAACCGAGAGCGCTAAGGCTACTTTCACACTTGCGGTGTGAGGATCCGGCAGGTAGGTCCGTCGCAGGAACTACCCGCCGGTTCCGTCATACCGCATGACAACTGAAAGCATTTGGAGGCGGATCCATCTCACAAATGCATTGCAAGTGCGGATCCGTCTTGATTTTTTTTCACAGTTTTAAAAGTCTTTAAAAAACGTTTACATACTGAACTGAAGACATCCTGATGCATACTGAACAGATTTCTCTCCATTCAGAATGCATGCAGTTTTTTTCCGGCATAGAGCCCCGGTGTTGAAGTACCCTGACTGATAAAAGTGGACATTTAATTTAAAAAATGCAATAATAAGCAGGGTAACACGTTTCATGGATCTGATGAAGAAAGACCTTCTTCCAAACGAATTACCCTGCTTATATTTGAATGTTTTTTTTACTAAAAGTCCCTCGATTCCCCTTTTTCAAATTTTTTTTTTATTGGGGCTATATAGGCAAGGTCAGAGAATAGCAACCTCTGGCACTCCCGCTCCTCAGAAACTCCCAGAATCCTCCTTTCACTTCTATGGGAGTTATAAGAGCTAAGCAGGGGTGCATGTTGGGAGTTGTAGTTTCAGAACAGCTGGAGTGCTGAAGGTTCCCGATCTCTGTACTATAGAGTATATCTAGTTTTCTTTTTTTATGAGCCTTTTTTTACACGTTGCAGAGCCCTTTTAAAGCGTAGCCGTCTGTGGAATCACATTGCCACTTGTAAGATAAATCACCCAGACATGCACTGGAATTAGCTAATCTTTACTAAGTGTAAGTATTGCCCTGTCAGGGCCTGACCCCGAGTGACTGTAGAGCAATTTATTCATATTACAAACCATCTGGTTTTCATATGATAATTGGGTTTAGCTAGAGCTTTTGTATGAAACACCAGGTGTAACACTCTCCAGGTCTAAGTAATGGTCTGATTAGAGTTTAACTATCAGGACGCACTTCAATTGTAGTTTTTTTTCTCCCTTAAACTTTTCTCGACAAGTGAAGACCACTTCATCCATTTGCCCTGCATTTGACTCCATCTTGGTAGCCATTAAACGAAACAACAGAACCCTTCTCCACCCTGTAACTTTATTCACACTGGCTGAAAAAAAGCCAGTGAGATTCTCTGTAACCATGCTTTAATCCAGCTGGAATGCCACAAATGACTTCCATATGTGCTCCCCGAAAACAGTCAATCACAGCTATTTATACTGACATGATACAATCCAAACACTCGGGAGGCCTGAATGCTTTGTCTTCCTTATAATATAGCTTTACATGTCAGCCTTGTTGAATTTCTGGAGGTGTTGAGACAGTCATGCGGGATTTTGTAAAACAAGGATCTTATCTGACGATAATCCATGGCATTTATTTTTAATACTGTATATAATAAATTACAAAAAAATTCAACAGGTGATGACACACCGGAAAATCTCTATTTTGAGTAGCCTGGATTTATTAAAAAACACCATAAAATATTACATAAAATCTGGATAAAATCATCAGTATACTAGAAATTAGTATTCTCTATAGCGCCAACATTTTCCACAGCAATTTCCAAGTCAACACAAGGCGTAAGAGCTCGTTCACTCGAGCTTCATGCAATACATGTTCTCCATGGGCGGAGCACAAATCCATTGATATGGTCCACAGGAAGAACTCGGGAACATGCGCTACTTTGGTCTGTTTTGCAGACAGAACACATCCATTCAAATCAGTAGGTCTGTGAGAACCATGGACAGCACATGGATGACATCAGTGTATAGTCCACGAAACGGCATTTGTGACTTAACCCCTTATTTTCACTTCAAGGACCAGGCCATTTTTTGCAAATCTGACCAGTGTCACTTTAAGTGGTGATAACTTTAAAACGCTTTGACTTGTCCAAGCCATTCTGAGATTGTTTTTTCGTCACATATTGTACTTCTTGACACTGGTAAAATGTAGTAAAAAAAATTCATTTTTATTTATAAAATAATACCAAATTTACCAAAAATTTGCAAAAATTAGCAAATTTCCAAGTTTCAATTTCTCTACTTCTATAATACATAGTAATACCTACAAAAATAGTTATTACTTTACATTCCCCATACGTCTACTTCATGTATGGATCATTTTGGGAATGACATTTTATTTTTTGGGGACGCTGCAAGGCTTAGAAGTTTAGAAACAAACCTTAAAATTTTTCAGAAATTTCCAAAAACCCACTTTTTAAGGACCAGTTCAGGTCTGAAGTCACTTTATAAAGGGCTTACATAATAGAAACCACCCACAAATGACCCCATTCTAGAAACTACACCCCTCTAGGTATTCAAAACTGATTTTATAAACTTTGTCAACCCTTTAGGTGTTCCACAAGAATTAATGGAAAATAGAGATAAAATTTCACTTTTTTGGCAGATTTGCCATTTTAATAATTTTTTTTCAGTTACAAAGCAAGGGTTAACAGCCAATCAAAACTCAATATTTATTGCCCTGATTCTGTAGTTTACAGAAACACCCCATATGTGATCATAAACTACTGTACCGGCACACGGCAGGGCGCAGAAGGAAAGGAATGCCATACGGCTTTTGGAAGGAAGATTTTGCTGGACTGGTTTTTTGACACCATGTCCCATTTGAAGCCCCCCTAATGCACCCCTACAGTAGAGACTCCAAAAAATGTACCCCATTTTAGAAACTACACCCCTCAAGGTATTCAAAACTGATTTTACAAACAACGATAACCCTTTAGGTGTTCCACAAGAATTAATGGAAAATAGAGATAAAATTTCACTTTTTTGGCTGATTATCCATTTTAATAATTTTTTTCCAGTTACAAAGCAAGGGTTAACAGCCAATAAAAACTCAATATTTATTGCCCGGATTCTGTAGTTTACAGAAACACCCCATATGTGATCGTAAACTACTGTACCGGCACGCGGCAGAGCGCAGAAGGAAAGGAATGCCATACGGTTTTTGGAAGGCAGATTTTGCTGGACTGGTTTTTTGACATCCTGTCCCATTTGAAGCCCCCCTGATGCACCCCTAGAGTAGAAACTCTAAAAAAGTGACCCCATTTTAGAAACTACGGGATAAGGTGGCAGTTTTGTTGGTACTATTTTAGGATACATATGATTTATGGTTGCTCTATATTACACTTTTTGTGAAGAAAGGTAACAAGAAATAGCTGTTTTGGCACCATTTTTTTTTTGTTATTTACAACATTCATCTGACCGGTTAGATCATGTGGTATTTTTATAGAGCACAATTTTTTTTTTAAATAATTCTTTAGTGTCTTCACATTCTGAAAGCGATAGTTTTATTTATTTTTTGGGCGACTGTCTTGTGTAGGGGGCTCATTTTTTTCGGGATGAGATAATGGTTTGATTGGCAATACTTTGGGGTGCGTATGACTTTTTGATCGCTTGCAATTACACTTTTTGTGATGTAAGGTGACAAAAAATGCTTTTTTTACATTGTGATATTTTTATAGAGCAGGTTACTACGGACGCGGCGATACAACATGTATACTTCTTTTATTTATGTAAGTTTTACACAATAATATCATTTTTGAAACAAAAAAAATATCATGTTTTAGTGTCTCCATATTCTGAGAGCCATAGTTTTTTCAGTTTTTGGGCGATTATCTTAGGTAGGGTCTCATTTTTTGCGGGATGAAATGACGGTTTGATTGGCACTATTTTGGGGTACATAGGATTTTTTGATCGCTTGTTATGACTTTTTTGTGATGTAAGGTGACAAAAAATGGTTTATTTAGCACAGTTTTTATTTTTTACGGTGTTCATCTGAGGGGTTAGGTCATGTTATATGTTTATAGAGCCAGTCAATACGGACGCGGCGATGCCTAATATATCTACTTTTTTTTACCAATTTTTAACTTTATTTTGGGGAAATGACATTTTATTTTATTTTTTTAATTGAAACTTAATTTTTTTTTGGGGGGACTTTATTTTTTCAACTTTTTTTCACTTTATTTTTTGTCCCACATTGGGACTTCAACTTTTGGGGGGTCTGATCCTCTTTACAATGCATTCCAATACTTTGTATTGGAATGCATTGGCTGCATGAGTGATACAGTGTGTATTACTCATGCAGCTTCCTGCCTGTGAGATCCAGGGGGCTGGATCTCACAGGCTCGTCACCGGAAGGCAGCTCCGATGCTAAGGTAAGCTTGGGGGCTGCCTTCCCTGCTATCTGGTCCCCCCCCCCCACAGCAGCACGGGGACCCGATAGCCCCCGCACCGCCGCCCGATTATATGGAAAAGCCACAAACTACAGGTCTGAATTGACCTGCGGTTTGCGGAGATCGCCGATGCGGGGGGGCCATAGGACCCCACCGCGCACTGACACATAGTGCCTGCTCAATGATTTGAGCAATCACTTTTTTCCGATCACCGCCTGCCGCGCGGCGGTGATCGGAAATACACAGGGCGTACCTGTACGCCCTGTGTCCTAAAGAGGTTAAAGGGCTAAACCGGGTGTTTCAACTTATCCCCTATGCACACGATAGTGGATAACTATTAGATCAGTGGGGGTCCTATCACTGGGATAAGGAGAATAGGGGCTCCCGTAACCCCTGCAGCCCCCCTAAAATGAACAGAGCAGGCTGGGCCTGAGTGTTACTGAAAGACGTATTAACTCCTTATATGCCACAAGCAATGCTGACCGAGGCATACAGGAGGTTCACAGAGGGAGAGGGCTCCCTCTGTCTCGCCATCGACCATGCTGCGCTGTAATTACAGGGGACCAATGGTTGACCTGGCAGCCCTAGGCTTCAAAAAAAGCCCCGGGGACTGCCAGCCATGGAAGCCTTTGTGGCCCAACCCCTCAGATGCCAGAACAGACATATTTTGGTCACCTTGCATCACAAAAAGCATAATATCAATCGATCAAAAGGTGCTATGTACTCCAAAACTGTACCAATTAAACTGTCTCCTCATCCCACAAAAAATGAGCCCTTACACAAGACCAATGCCATAAAAAATAATAATATGTCTTTCAGAAAAAATGTTATTTATAAAAATGTAAAATATATATAAAATTGGTATCTCTGTATTCATATTGACCAGCAGAATAAATATGTCATTTTTTCCACACAGTGGACGCCACAATAACAAAAACCAAAAAGCAATAGCAGAGTTGCTGCCTTGTCTTATGGGGTCAGAGCCTCTGCAGTTTTCGGCCAGTGCTGTATAAATTTCCACACTAGGCCTCAAATGCACATGGTGCTCTTTCTCTTCTGAACCCTGTGGTGACCACATATGAGGTGTTGCTGTATTTAGAAGAAATTGGGTAATAAATTGTGGGGTAATTTTCTCCCGTTACCCCTTGTGAAAACAAAAAATTTGAGCCTAAAGCGTCCTTTTATTGTAAAAAATTCACTTCATTTTCACTGCCCAGTGTTTCTAAATTCTATGAAACGCTTGTTGAGTCAAAGTGCTCACTGTACCTCTTGAAAAATTTCCTGGGGGTGTAGTTTCCAAAATGGAGTCACTTTTTGGGGGTTTCCACTGTAGGGGTACCTCAGGGTCTCTTCAAATACGTTGTTCAAAAGCCAAGTGGCGGTGCTTTCCTTCTGTGCACTGCCATGCGCTCATACAGCAGTTTACGACCACACATGAGGTGTTTCTGCAAAATGCAGAATCAGTGTAATAAATATTGAGGTTTGTTTTGCTGTTAACCCTTGCTGTGTTAGAGGGAAAAATGGACTAAAATGAAAAATGTGCAAAAAAAAGCTAAAATCTGCAAAAAAAAAAGTTAAATTTGAAATGTTATCTCTATTTTGCTTTAATTCCTGTGGAACAACCTAAAGGGTTAACAAAGTTTGTAAAATCAGTTTTGAATAATT
Source organism: Bufotes viridis (assembly GCA_033119425.1). Lineage (NCBI taxonomy): Eukaryota > Metazoa > Chordata > Amphibia > Anura > Bufonidae > Bufotes > Bufotes viridis. Next base: position 12,611 of record JAKVIS010000651.1, on the reverse strand, counting down.
TGAGGGGTGTAGTTTCTAAAATTGAGTTATTTATGGGCGATTTCTATTATGTAAGTCACTTCAGAACTGAAATGGTCCTCAAAAAAGTGGGTTTTATAAATTCTTGAAAAATTGCTTCTGAAGTTTTCTAACGTCCTAAAAAAATATGATATTTCCAAAATGATGCAGACATAAAGTAGACATGGTGACTGTTGATGAATAACTATTTTCACTACCTGTCTTACAAGCAGAGAAATTAAAATAAAGAAATAAATATTGACCAAAAGTTACCTCTAACACGAAGTACAATGTGTCACGAGAAAACAATCTCAGAATGGCTTGGATAAGTAAATGCGTTCCAAAGTTACCACATAAAATGACACGTCAGATGTGGAAAAAATAGGCGTGGGCAGGAAGGTGAAAACTGTCCCGGGGTAGAAGGGATTAAACCATATTTCTGATGACACATTCCCTTTATCATTTCCTACAATGCAAAACACCAGAGCAAAATCCATATAGACAATAACCAACCAAGATTTCAGCCCTGAAGCACATAGGCGTAGCTATAGGGGGTGCAGAGGTAGCAGTCGCTACCGGGCCCAGGAGCCTGAGGGGGCCCAAAGACCCTTGTGCCACATAAGAAGACTCACAAAAGCACTGAGGGAAGGGGGCTCAAGACTAACTCCTGCACCAGGGCCTATGAGCTGTTAGCTACGCCCCTGCTGAAGCATGTATAGTTGTAGCACAATAAAGGCTGTAAACCTCTTTCACCATGTCTGACAACCTTATGTAAGGCTACTTTCACACTTGCATTTTCAATTCAGCTATTGAGATCCGTCATAGGATCTCAATAGCGGATGCAAACGCTTCAGTTTTGTCCCCATTCATTGTCAATGGGGACAAAACTGAGCTGAACAAAACGGAGTGCACCAAAATGCATTCTGTTCCGTTTGGTTGCACTTGCATCGCGGACAGAATAACGCTGCAAGCAGCGTTTTTCTGTCCGCGATGTAGTGCGGAACAAGATGGATCCATCCTGACACACAATGTAAGTCAATAGGGACGGACCCGTTTTCTCTGACACAATAGAAAACAAATCTGTCCCCCATTGACTTTCAATGGTATTCATGACGGATCCGTGATGGCTATACAAGACATCATACAACCAGATCAGTTCATGACGGATGCATGCGGTTGTATTATTGTAACAGAAGAGTTTTTGCAGATCCATGAGGGATCCGCAAAAAACGCTAGTATGAAAGTAGCCCTAAGTTGCTCAAAACCATGTTAGATGCTTTTCACAGGAGGACATACAAGTAAACTTTCACAAACTATTCTCTGGAACCTATACATAAATATAGAATGTTACCCTATCTTCAAACGTTTTTATTTATTTACAGGGCATGAGGTAAGCAGAGAGTAATTCTGAGATCTGTACCATGAATGTAAGACATATCAGACGGGTCATAAAGCTACCTCAAAAAATCTTCAAAAGGAACCAGTCCTATTGAACATGGTGTTTGACCTGCAGGCAGCATGTTATAGAGCAGGAGGAGCAGAGCGATTTCATATATGGTTTGTGGGATTGGTTAAGTATTTCATTCAATTAAACCTCTGCTCTTTCCGAACTTAGGGGTCCACTGGGTGGTTCTACTCTTCGTCTTCCCTGTAAGGCTGAGCATATAGAGGTAGCTGTCAGTCACTAAGTAGGCCCACCCACTTGACTCATAAGCATAGAAAGAGCAGAAATGTAACTGGATAAATTACAAGTAAGAGATACCATGTGTGTTGCATACACATTTTTTGCGGTCCCACTGACTTTAATGGGTCCATGGTCCGCATTTTGTGGCCAAGTAAAGAACATGTTCTATCTTTTTGCGGAACGGATGTACAGATGCAGAATGAACAAGGATCATCTGTGTGCTTTCCTTATCCATATGTCCGTTCTGCAAAAAGATAGAATATGTCTGCAAAATGTGGACCACAAACCCATTAAAGTCAACAGACTTTACAGGGACCGCATCCGTATTTTGCATTTGTGCATGAGGCCTTATACTGTATTTTTCCCACAAAACCATATATTAACCTGCTCAGCTCCTTCTGTTCTAGAAAATGCTGCCTGTAGATATGACTCCAAGTACAACGTGACAGACTCTCTTTAAAAAATACAACAGAGCCTATTCCACGCTTGACATTTTGTGGACCAGAATGGCAAGGAGTGACTTCAGTTACTTCTTCTATTGTGCATATCATTAATTGCCACTAAGATTTATATACTAAGCTGACCTATCAGTAACTTGGCCTACTTGAACCAGGCTAAGAATGTATTAAAGTTCCATTCTCATGAGGATGGAACACAGTCTTCCTCTTCTTGTAAATTAAGATGATGACAATAGGCACGCAATTCTGGACACTGTACATCATTAACGTAGTAGATGACATTCAGTAGTCTATAGGGGCCATGTACAAATTTGGTGACACACAACACAACTGGAGGTCTATTACATCAGGATCAAAAAGTACAGTCATACCCTTAGCTAAACAACAAGCAATCCGGCTAAATAAACAGTTATTTCTCCAAATCTACCAGGAATCTTAAATTAAAGGGTTTGTGTAGCCAGTACATATTGATGACCTTGTGACAAAACCAACCTCGCCACTGGGCATTGGAGAAAACTGATTGCCCGCCTCCTCCCCTGCGACTATGGCCCCTGAAAGACTGTACCCTTTTAAACCAGCATTTGGGCATATTGTATTTTATTATGTTGCTGCTGCTGGCCCTTTAAAAAACATCTGGGGACATACTGTGGAGTTACTGGGTGTCCACTATTTCATGTATCAGAGACACATGGTGAGCACAATGGATGGCAGCCATTTAACTCACCTGTTTAACTCTGCCTGTGATAATTATATTAACCATTGTGTTCAGTAATCATATCACAGGCAGAGGTGAGGATTTTGTCTGGGAGTGTCTGTGTATATTGTACGGATTGATTTGTTGTATTTCAAAACCCCGTAGGCCGTACTATGTTTGTGGTTTGTGAATAAAAGAGGCTGTATGTGCCAGTACAGTGAGTTCCTGCTGGACCCTCAAAACGAAGTGTCATCTCGTTATTGGGGGGGATTTATTGTATGCTGTTCCAGTTTGACTGCAAGGAGTGTAAACCTATTCGGTGTTTACAGCATTCATATGCTTGAGAGCATTCATATGCTTCTCCGATTTGGTGGTTGTGGTGTCGGCTAGAGTGCTTGGAATCCTCAAGAAGCGCTAGGAGCATCCTTCAACGGAGGTACCCAGTCGGGGTGCCCGTCGATCCGTTACAGACCTATCTTTACAATAGGTCATTGTTATATGATCAGCGGGGGTCCAACTTCCAGCAGCTCCACAGATCAGTTGAAGAGGAGGCAGTGTTCACATGAGCGCTGCTACCGCTTCAAAACTGCACTGCAATTGAACTGCTTCTCTTTAAACAGCTGATCAGGAGATGTCAGGAGTCAGACCCCCTCCCATCCGATCAGATACAGATGACCTATACGTCATCAATATGTAGTGGCTGTCAGAGTTGGCAGCCATTAGGAATAATTGGCTAGGATATTTGCCATTCTTATAGCTATACTTCAAATGCAAGATATCCCACAGCTTTCATGTCGCGATATACAGCCTCTGATTTGGAATTTAAATATAATTTGGTATGCTTCTATCTTTGGAGTCTACACAAAATAGATCAATAAAGACACTCTTAAAAAGACTCAGTTGAAGGCTGATTGACTGTAGAAGTGAAGTCTCAAAGCAGCACTAGATCATCTCAAAGCAGCACTAGATCATGGGAGGATGAGAAAAAGCTGTTAGCAAAAGCATACACAAATGAGTGATGAAAGATGTAATGAGGAGTAGAGGTTCAGGCTAAGCACTTGAAGCACATCGTGGACTAACAGAACAGAAAGCATTCTTTCTCCATTTTAAATTTTTTCCTTAAATGTCCAAATCTACCAATCATTGTAGAAGGAGATAATAAAAATGTAGACAGGGTTATCCATTCAAATATATTGTCTACTTGTTCACTGTCCTGAAATTCGTGTATATAGCGGTGCCGATTCTTTAACCATACTGGCTGCTCATGAATATTCATTAGGGCTCCGTCCTTGTCCTTCCCCTCAGAATATATCTTAACGATTTCCTGTGCTGACAATTTAATAATTTCTACAGGTGACTTCACAATTTTGTCACTGTTCAAAGACCTCTCTACAAACTTTACGCTGCTGACTTAGGCTTATTTCACATGCACAATATGGAATGAGTCAGGGTCTGTTTAAGGAAAAACTGATGGTTTTGCAAGCAAGTTTAATCAGTTTTGTCTGCGATTCATTCTGGATGCCATGCATTCTGTCTTTTTTAACTGTGTTATATGGAACTCTAGTTCGTTATGCAACAAACTCCCCACTATCCACAAGTTCTTCCTTTCAAGATCTCTTGACTTGCTGGCCCTTGCTTGGCTTCAACATTCTGACACTGCTTTTCCTGCTGCTCTATCCTATGGTGGGCTATATTTTCCCATACCCTCAGAACCGATTACAAGCAGGGTGCAGGAGTAGGCATACTTCTCTCTAACACAGTGCACATTTCAGGTCACTTCCTCCATACTCTCTCTCATATTTCTCTTTTTTGAGTTTCACACCATCACACCCTTCCGCCCATCCTCCCTGCAGCTGGCTGTTGTCTATCATCCCCAATTCTAAACGTACCAGTTTCTGGATCCCTTTGCTGCTTGACTTCCTCATTTTCTATAGTCCGAATTACCAAGTCTTATTATGGATGATTTTAACATCCCCCATGCATCCAATCTCCATATTGGCCTCTCATTTCCTTTCTATAACCTCCCTTTTTGGCCCCTCAAAACTTACTTTCTCTGCCATGCGCAAATACTGTAATATGCTTGATCTAGTCTTCATCCACCTCTGCTCAGTCTCTGGCTTTATCATCTCACCCTTCCTACTTTCTGACCACAATCTTTTTTCTTTTATTATAAACATCTCTTACTTTTCTCATGAAATTCCTACAGTACATACAGAAACCTACACGCCATTAACCCACGGGAACTTATCAACACCCTAAAGCTATTACTGGCCCCAATTTGTTCCCTCTTTTGTCCAAATAAACATATCCTCAAAGTCACCTTGGATGAAGCAGCTCCCATTACACTCCAACCTTCCCAACAACAGACCTTGGCAACACTGGCACACACCTGAAACACGTTTTCTTTAGCTGTGCTCTAGGTGTGCCAAAAGTTTCTGGAGAAAATCCCATATGCCAGCAGATTTTCTCCATGATAACTTAATGCTTAAAGCCTAAAACTCATCACTTCACCTAGCCAAACAAGTCTATTTCACTTATGTAATCTCCTCACTTTCAATTAACTTTAAGCGTCTCTTTGATACTTATCACTCCCTCCTCAGTCCTAAAATACACGTGCTCATCACTGACCTCTGTGCTAAAGACATGGCCACTTAAAGTACTTCAAAGATAAGATTGATGACATCCAGCAGGACATAATCTCCCAGTCCCCAACCAGCATTGATCCTCCTCCCTCCAAAACTTCCTCTTCTTCTCTGTCCTCATTTGATCCTACAACAGAAGAAGTCTCCAGGCTCCTCTCTTCTTCTCGACCAACTACCTGCAATAGTGATCTTATTCCTTCACACCTCCCCAGGCTGTCATTAGTTACCTAACTACAATATTTAACATCTCCCTCTCTCTTCTGGCATTTTTACGTCCTCTTTTAAAATTTTGTCATAACCCCAACTACTTAGAAAACCATCTTGTGACTCAACCCATGCTGCTACTTATTAACGTCTCTCTAAAGTCCAATTCATCTCTAAACTTCTGGAACGTCTAGTCTATCTCCTAAAAAGTTACTTTTCTGCTAACTCTCTTCTTGACCCCTTACTATCTTGGCTTTTGCCCTCTACAGAAACTGCCCTTACCAAATTGTATAATGATCTCCTCATAGCGAAAAAGAATGGTAACTACTCTCTACTGATTTTTCAGGATCTATCTGCAGCATTTGATACTCTAGACCACATACGTCTCCTTAGTATACTCCACTCTATTAGCCTCAAGGATACATCTCTCTCTAGTTTTTTTTTTCCTCTGGCAGTTCCTTCAGTGCATCATTTGCCAGCTCTACTTCCTCTTGATGTTGAGGTTTCTCAGGGTTCAGTGCTAGGTGCTCTCCTCTTTTCTCTCTACACAGCCCCTATTGGACAGACCATCAGAAGATATGGCTTTCAGTACCTTCTCTATGCTATTGACATCCAACTACAGTTAGGTCCATATATATTTGGACAGAGACAATATTTTTCTAATTTTTGTTCTGTACATTACCACAATGGAGTTTGAACAAAACATTTGAGATGCAGTTGAAGCTTAGACTTTCAGCTTTAATTCACTGGGTTTAACAAAATGATTGCATACAAATGTGAGGAACAAAAGCATTTTTTAAACTCAATACCTTCATTTCAGGGGCTTAAAAGTAATGGTTCAAATGAAATAATTGTAAATAAAATGTTAATTTCTAATACTTGGTTGAAAACCCTTTGTTGGCAATGATTGCCTGAAGTCTTGAACTCATGGACATCACCAGATGCTGAGTTTCCTCCTTTTTAATGCTCTGCCAGGCCTTTACTGCAGCGATTTTCAGTTGCTGTTTGTTCATGGGCCTTTCTGTCTGAAGTTTAGTCTTTAACAAGTTAAATGCTCTATTGGGTTCAGATCAGGTGACTGACTTGGCCATTCATGAATATTCCACTTCTTTGCTTTAATTATGAAATGCCAACAATCAGTTTGGCAGCATTTGGCTGGATTTGAGCACATTATGTCTCTGAAAACCCCAGAATTTATCCGCCTGCTTCTGTCTTGTGTCACATCATCAATAAACACTAGGGACCAAGTGTCACTGGCAGCCATGCATGCCCAAGCCATCACACTGCCTCCGCCGTGTTTTAGAGATGACGTGGAATGCTTTGGATCAAGAGCTGTACCATGCCTGTATTTACTTTCATGCAGTGTTCTCTTTATGGTAGATTTGGATATTGATACGGCTATATCCAGGAGAGTGTTGTTCACTTGGTTGGCTGTTGTGAAGGGGTTTCTCTTCACCATGGTAATTATTCAGCGATCATCCAACACTGTAGTCTTCTGTGGGCATCCAGGTCTTTTTGCATTGTGGAGGTCACCAGTGCTTTCTGTCTCAGGATGTATCAAACTGTAGATTTTGCCACTCCTAATAGTGTAGCAATTTCTTGGATGGGTTTTTTCTGTTTTCGCAGATGAAGGATGGGGCTCGTTTGATCTGCATGGAGAGTTCCTTTGACCGCATGTTTACTTCTCAGCAAAATCTTCAAAATGCAAGCACCACACCTCAAATCAACTCCAGGCTTTTTATGTTCTTAATTGAGAATGAAATAATGAAGGAATTGCCCACACCTGCCCATGAGTGTCAGGTATCCAATTACTTTTGGTCCCTTTAAAGACAGGGTGCCACATGTGAAGGAGCTGAAACTCCTAAACGCTCCATCCAATTTTAATATGGATACCCTCAAATGAAAGCTAAAAGTCTGGACTTTATGTCCATTATATAACTATAACTTGAATATGTTTTAGTAAACAGATGAAAAAACTAAATTTGTGTCAGTGTCCAAATATATATTGACCTAACTGTAAATGCTTCATCCTGTGACATCACTCTAGAACTACTACAAAACACCAGTGATTGTCTGACAGCTGTCTCTAACATGTCCTCTCTTTATCTCAAACTAGATATTTCAAAAATGGAACTTCTTGTTTTCCCCCATCTACTAACCAACCTCAACCTGATATTTCAATTTCAGTCTCTGGTACTATTATAGCTCTTGTCTTGAGCATCATGCTCGACGTACAGCTCAAGCTCCTCATCTTCACCCAGAAGTTCTCCACAGTACTGCACCTTTGTACATATCTTCCCTCATTTCTGTCTACCACCCTATTCGCACCCTCCGTTCCGCAAATGATCTATGATTAACATCCCATATAATTCGAACCTCTCTCAGCTTTAAAATTTTTCTCAAGCTGCACCTGCTCTCTGGAGTTCACTGCCCCAGACAATCAGGTTCATTTTCAACTTCCTTAGCTTTAAACATGCCTTAAAAACACATGTTTTTAGGTAGGCTTATCAGGCTTTACCACCCAGCCCCTCATTCTTCAGAACTAAATGCCATCTTCTGAGAGTAATCCCCACAACTCAATGCACTTTAGAAAACAATGTTTTAATCTTCTGTGTCACCTCCGTTTCTCATAGATTGCAAACTCTTGCGAGAAGAGCCCTCACTTCTAGTGTTTAATTTATATATTAGCCCATAATCCTGTGATGTCTGTTTTTATTGTACATGTACCCTTTGAATTGTAAAGCGTTGTGGAATATGATGGTGCTAAATAAAGATTATTATTATTTACTGTAGTGATGATATCATGCACATCAACATGACCATTGCAGCCATCCACTGATCTCACCAGTGATGCCTACATATACGGCACAAGACTGCTGAGCCCGTGACTGGCTGCATGTGACTCTACAGGCATGTAAAATCGCAGTAGCACTGTATGCAAGAGAACTTGAGGATCACCATAGCAGTGTTGCTGTAACATCATGGAATTTAACAGCCAATGGTTATTTTTCATTATAATAAGAGAATTACCTAAATTTCAGTTTAATTAGGCCAAATCAGTTGGTCGATTTGATTCGGGTTCAAATAAATTCAAACAAAATCGAAAGTGCCCCAAGGCCCCGACAAGTTGTGGATAATACTCTGAGGTCATACAGGACTATGTCAAACCTCTTTCAAGTTCTAACGCCAAGACATACAGTTGCAATCAGAAATATTCAATCGTCCAAAGATTTTAAAGAGGTTGTGTCACTTCAGCAAATTGCATTTATTATGTAGAGAAAGTTAATACAAGCCACTTACTAAGGCTATTTTCACACTAGCAATAATATTTTCCGATATTGAGATCCTTTATAAGGTCTCAATACAGGAAAAAACGCTTACGTTCTGTCCCTATTCATTGTCAATGGGGACAAAACGTAACTGAACAGAATAGAATAGTCCAAAATGCATTCCGTTCCGTTCTCATACCGGAGATGAGCATGCTGCAGTTTGCTTTCTGCCCTGGGATGCGGAGCAAGATGGATCCGTCATGACCCACAATGGCATTTTCTTTGACACAATCGAAAACAGATCCGTCCCCCATTGACTTTCAATGGAGTTCACGACGGATCCGTCTTGGGTATGTTAAAGATAATACGACCGGATCTGTTCATAACGGATGCAGACAGTTGTATTATAAATAACGGAAGAGTTTTTGCTGAACCCTGCTGAACCCTTCCGGACCCAGCAAAAACACTAGTGTGAAAGTAGCCTAATGCACTGGCTGGATTCATTTTTCCATCACATTATACATTGCTCGTTTCCATGATTACGACCATCATGCAATCGAGCAGTGATGGCTGTGCTTTCACTCTATAGAAAAAATCACCAGCCTATATGAGCATCTATGGTCCCGGCTATCAGAGAGGCCAGCGCTTTTTCCTATAGTGTGCGAGCACAGCCACCACTGATGGATTGTAGGGTGGTTGTAACCATGGAAACAAGCAGTGTATAATGTGATGGAAAAATTAATCCAGCAAAGGAAACAACGTGAAGAATCACAATACATTAGTAACAGTCTTTTTTTTTTTAACTTTCTCTACATGGTTAATGCCACTTGAAGTGACACAACCCCTTTAAGGATTTATCAATTAAATTTCTTTTCAAAGAACGAGTTTCTGCTTTGGATGACTTCTTTATAAATTCAGCGATACATAAAATCAACCAAGAAAATGTACGGTGTAGTATTTGAGCGTAACAGTATATTTTGTTACGATAGCTATGTCACAATGTGACTGTGTGGTTCACTGTGACAGTTGTGGCTGTGCAGGCTCTCTCGCGTACTGACTGCAGACTGACACCTGTGTTTGCTGGTTGCTTCGGGTTGTGTGCTGGCTGCGGTGTTGTGTGTGAACTGTTGTCTGTGTTTCCCCATGTCCATATCTCTGGCTTCTGTCACCGGTGCCATGCAGGCTGGCTGCATGCACTTTGTGTACTGGCAGTGGGTGTTCCCATGTATTCTGGTTCTGTGATGCGTGCTGGCTGCGGCCTTGTGTCTGAACAGGTTCTGCGCATGGATGCATTTCTGTTTGTATCACAGTGTGGTTCTGTTACTCCTTGCTGCTGTTAAAGGCTACTTCTACACTAGCGTTAATATTTTCCGGTATTTAGATCTGTCATAGGGTCTAAATACCGGAAAAAAAACGCTTCCATTTTGTTCCTATTCTTAGTCAATGGGGACAAAACGTTACTGAACGGAACGGAATGCTCCAAAATGCATTCTGTTCTGTTCTCGTACCGGAGAGCAAACCGCAGCATGCTGCAGTTTGCTTTCCCTCCTGGGATGCGGAGCAAGACGGATCTGTCATGACCCACAATGCAAGTCAATAGGGATGGATCTGTTTTCTCTGACACAATAGAAAAAGGATCTGTCTCTGACTTTCAATGAAGTTCATGACGGATCTGTCTTGGCTATGTTAAAGATAATACAATCGGATCCGTTCATAGTGGATGCAGATGGTTGTATTATCAGTAATGGAAGCGTTTTTTCTGAACCCTGTCGGATATAGCAAAAAACTAGTGTGAAAGTAGCCTAAGCTGGCTGCCTGTAACCTCGTACTGGCTACAGTAACCCTGTGTGTGCTGGTTGTCGGGCGCGCTGGCTGCAACATTCTGTGACTGGTGTGAACTGACACTTGTGATTGTGTGTTCTGTGCTTCTGGTACTCCTGGTTCTGGTGGGATTAACCTTCCCTGTTATGTTCCTGGGTGTGGCTTATCAGGTGCCCTCCTTATCGCAGCTATATCTCCCTGTGAGCTATGGGGCTTGTGGCCAGTCTGTCTTGTGCCTTACTGGGTGTAGCCCCTGGATGCTGACCCAGGGTTTTTTTCCATCTGCCCTTCTGTGTGATGTTGCCTGGTAAAGTGGTGTTGTTGATGTTGATGGTATATCCTTGTTCTTGCCTTGTCTGATCTTCTGTGTCTTGTTACACTCTGTTCCATGTTTAGCCATGCAGTGCTCTAACTGCATCTGATAGCCTGGCAGTGCTAAACTGCTTTTGATCCTGTCTGTTCTATGTCTAGCGTGGCAGTGCCTACTGTTTCCGATCCTGCCCGTTCCATGTATAGCCTGGCAGTGCTTACTGCTTCTGTATTTCCTAGGTTTTCCGGAGGGAGGATCTCTGTCTGTGTGCAGCTCTGCCTGAGACCATGCTTCGTTCAGCATGGGGTCCAGGCATCTGCTTTTGTGCTGGTTCCCGTTTATCGTCTGTTCCATATCCTGTGCTTGTTTGGGTTCCAGTATTGTTGTTGTCTGTGGAGGTGCGACCAGTGAGCCCTCGGCCAAGTTCATCCCCACCACCAGGGGCTATGTGAAGAACGGGGCTCACTGGCTCTCGGCCCTTTGGGTTTTGCCTCTGGTCTGCCAGTGCACTTGTTTCTGTGGTAGTGCTACCACTATTGCCTGACCTGCTTTTCAGTACTGTCATGTTCTTTTATTACACGTGTAATAAAGTATTCTGTTGGTCCCTGGCCTGTTTCTGCCTGTGTCCTGTTTGCATGACTTTCCGTAGGTCTGCCTAAACCTCCGGAATATAACACACAATTATTTAACCCTTATATAATAATGTTTTTTTAAAGCTTTCTGACAGTTTTATGGCCTAAAGTGGAGTTGAAACATAATTAAGCCTTTGGGAACGCTATAATGATCCTTAATTTGCTGTGATGCATATATAAACCCCACCGCATGAAGGTATTCAAGGTCAGTTGCAATCACAGGAAAGACAAAAGAGTTTCCACAAAAGCTGAGAGAGGATTATCTCATCACACCTAAAGGGCCTTGGGTATAAGAAGATTTCCCATAAATTGTATATTCCAAGATACATCATTGGGAGCATTAAAGGGAAGTATAAAACTCATGGAACAGCTGCAAACCTGCCTGGTCGTGGAAGAAAGCCCAAAATGTCAACAAGGGCCCTTAGCAGCTTAGTCAGGACAACTAAGAGAAACCCCTGTGTGAGTGAAAGACAACTAAAGGATGACATGATGAAGGCTGCTACAAGTGCTACAGTGGAAACTATAAGACATGCATTGAACTCCAGGACACACTCCACTCTTGACCACAAGGAACATCAAAAGTCAACTAGAATATCACAGTAGGAAATTGGATAAGACAGAGTTTTGGGAGACAGTTCTATGGACTGATGAAACCAAACTGGAACTGTTTGGAAACATGGATCAGCGGTATATCTGGTGTGTGAAAGGCCAGGCTTATGACCAGAAGAATACCATACCCACAGTCAAGCATGGAGGTGGGTCACTGATGATGTGGGGCTGTGTTTCTGTGTCAGGTACTGGCAAACTTGATTGTGTTGATAACGGATTCCCAGAAATATCATGCCTTCTGTTGACAAATTAAACCTTGGTGATCAGTGGACTTTCCAGCAAGACAAAATA
>JAKVIS010000650.1:0-58024 GCA_033119425.1 Bufotes viridis | reverse complement strand
CTCACTTTTCCCGCCTTTCTGCTCGCTGCTGTGTATGCCGCGAGCGCGGCGGTGACGTCAGGGGCGGGGCTCCGTCTCTCACCTCGGTATCTTTCCGCGGTCCCGGTGCTGATGGCCGCCGGGGCTTCCGTCTCGATGACTTTGGCGAGCTGCTGGATCCCCATGTCCGGGTGATGAGAAGGCCTCGGGTTCCGGAGGAAGCGGATTCTGACTCTGAGAGCGGGTGATTCAAATCCTGGGACTGAAGAGCCGCCATCTGTCCGGGTCCGTGATGTCTGTGGATGGGGGGATCCCTTAGACGTGACATGTTGGGGTGTATGATGACGTCATGTGTCCTGGGCGTGCCCTGTGTGATATATTGGGGTGTATGATGACGTCATGTGTCCTGGGCGTGCCCTGTGTGCCATCTTGAGGGTGTATGATGACACTATGTGTCTGGGGCGTGCCCTGTGTGATATTTTGGTGGTGTATGATGACGTCATGTGTCCTGGGCGTGCCCTGTGTGATATATTGGGGTGTATGATGACGCTATGTGTCCGGGGCGTGCCCTGTGTGATATTTTGGTGGTGTATGATGATGCTATGTGTCTGGGTGTGCCCTGTGTGATATCTTGGGGGTATATGATGACGCTATATGTCTGGGGCGTGCCCTGTGTGATATCTTGGGGGTGTATGATGACGCTATGTGTCCAGGGCGTGCCCTGTGTGATATTTTGGTGGTGTATGATGATGCCATGTGTCTGGGGCGTGCCCTGTGTGATATCTTGGGGGTGTATGATGACGCTATGTGTCCGGGGCGTGCCATGTGTGATATTTTGGTGGTGTATGATGATGCTATGTGTCTGGGGCGTGCCCTGTGTGAGATCTTGGGGGTGTATGATGACGCTATGTGTCTGGGGCGTGCCCTGTGTGATATCTTGGGGGTGTATGATGACGCTATGTGTCTGGGGCGTGCCCTGTGTGAGATCTTGGGGGTGTATGATGACGCTATGTGTCTGGGGCGTGCTCTGTGTGATATTTTGGGGGTGTATGATGACGTCATGTGTCCGGGGCGTGCCCTGTGTGATATTTTGGTGGTGTATGATGATGCTATGTGTCTGGGGCGTGCCCTGTGTGAAATCTTGGGGGTGTATGATGACGCTATGTGTCTGGGGCGTGCTCTGTGTGATATTTTGGGGGTGTATGATGACGTCATGTGTCCTGGGCGTGCCCTGTGTGATATTTTGGGGCTGTATGATGACGCTATGTGTCTGGGGCGTGCCCTGTGTGATATTTTGGGGTGACATGAGGTGTTTTGTGTCTGTTATAGGTGTGGATAGGGGGTCCGGGATGAGCTCGCCTGTCTCGGACCTGGCTCTCCTGCTGTCTCGCTCCTCGTTGTGTGCGCTCTCTCTCTTCTCCGCGCTCCGCACCCTTCAGGTGGGCGTCTTCACCTTACTGGACACGGACATCACATGACTGAACCCACCTGATGTGGGGGTGACTATCCCTGGGGCCCGTGTCCTGATCTCGGCACGCTTGGGGCCGGCCCCTGCGCCCGTCTGTATGTGATTGGCTCAATGGCGGACGTGTTGCTATGGAAACACTGGCAGTGACGGGATCTTCTGCTTGTCCCCGCAGGTCCACAGAGGGCGTCTGCCGGCTTTCTCCTCCACGGCTTGGCCTCCGCCCTTGGCATGGTGGGCCTCCTGCTCCCGGGCCCCGGTGGACAGCGGCAGCCTGTGGGTCTCCAGCCTCGTCGGTCTGCCCCTCCTGCTCTTCTCCTTCTTCTGGCTGAATGGTGACCACTTCACTGCCAACCTCGCCCTCGTCTGCGCCCTGCTCTGGCCGCCTTCCGCAGCAGCTGACCCATGACACCCGGCTTGTGGCCGTTCACCTCACCCACGCTGGGGTCTCCTTCAGCATGCTGGTGGTCTCCATGTTCACTGGGAACCGGTATGGACTGCTGGGCAGCCTGGCCCTGGGCACCCGCAGGGTCCTTTTCTCTCTGGATGCGGGCAGGGTGACCCCCTTCTCCACAGAGGTGGCTGCGGACTGTATGCTGGGCACCGCCTTCCTGGCCTTTCAGATGGCGCTGAGGACTCTGCCATGACCGGCCACAGTCACTGTATGTGGGGGTGACAGCGGAGTGGCGCAGCGAGGGGGTGACAGCGATGTGACGCAGCGAGGGGTGACAGCGAAGTGACGCAGAGAGGGGCTGACAGCGATGTGACGCAGCGAGGGGGCTGACAGCGAGTGACGCAGCGAGGGGGTGACAGCGATGTGACGCAGCGAGGGGGCTGACAGCAGTGACGCAGCAAGGGGGCTGACAGCGAGTGACGCAGCGAGGGGCTGACAGCGAGTGACTCAGCGAGGGGGTAATAGCGATGTGACGCAGCGAGGGGTAACAGCGAAATGACGCAGCGAGGGGGTGACAGCGATGTGACGCAGAGAGGGGTGACAGTGAGAGGAGAGCTGACAGCGATGTGACGCAGCGAGGGGTGACAGCGAGTGACGCAGCGAGGGGAGGCCAGCTCCTCCTGGCAGACACCAGCCCTCTTGCAGCTCCTCCTGGCAGACACCAGCCCTCTTGCAGCTCCTCCTGGCAGACACCAGCCCTCTTGCAGCTCCTCCTGGCAGACACCAGCCCTCTTGCAGCTCCTCCTGGCAGACACCAGCCCTCTTGCAGCTCCTCCTGGCAGACACCAGCCCTCTTGCAGCTCCTCCTGGCAGACACCAGCCCTCTCGCAGCAGTCGCAGTCAGTCAGTTTTGACTCACCCTTGTATCTGAATGTTTGTCAAGAGTAAAATCGTCATCTGCTCTCAGTTACTGTATGTGTCTGTTACTAGCAATGTCAGCACAAAGCCCACACCCTCCTGGTAACCCCTCCTTATCCTCCTGGTAACCCCCTCCTCATCCTCCTGGTAACCCCTCCTTATCCTCCTGGTAACCCCCTCCTTATCCTCCTGGTAACCCCCTCCTTATCCTCCTGGTAACCCCCTCCTTATCCTCCTGGTAACCCCCTCCTCATCCTCCTGGTAACCCCCTCTTCATCCTCCTGGTAACCCCCTCTTCATCCTCCTGGTAACCCCCTCCTCATCCTCCTGGTAACCCCCCTCATCCTCCTGGTAACCTCCTCATCCTCCTGGTAACCCCTCCTCATCCTCCTGGTAACCCCTCCTTATCCTCCTGGTAACCCCCTCCTTATCCTCCTGGTAACCCCCTCCTTATCCTCCTGGTAACCCCCTCCTCATCCTCCTGGTAACCCCCTCCTCATCCTCCTGGTAACCCCCTCCTCATCCTCCTGGTAACCCCCTCCTCATCCTCCTGGTAACCCCCTCCTCATCCTCCTGGTAACCCCTGAACACCAGGACGAAAAAATCTTCCAGATTCTGGAGTAGGCTCTGTTGGTAGCTTCTGATCTGGAATGCTCTAAGGTTCTCAAGACAGACCCCGATAGCCCTTCTAATCTTGGAAGGGACTGATCAACCTCCAGGTTGTCAGGTTGAACATTTGAAGGTTTGAGGAGATCTGTGTGTCCCCCGACACCAGTACTCTCTCTGGGGGAAGCCTCAGAAATTGACCCCGACTCATCTGTAAGAGTTGGGTAAACCAAGCTCTCTTCGGCCAGTATGGAATGATGGTGATGACTGACGCTTGGTCCTGCCTGATTTTCATCAAGACCCTTGGTATCAAGGAAATTGGGGGGAAGATGTAGGCCAGCCTGAACCTCCATGGGATTGACAGAGCATCTATAGCCACCGGGTTGTCCTCCCTGTAAAGGGAGCAATACCTCTCCACTTTGGTGTTGAACCTCGTTGCCATGAGATCGATCTCTGGCATGTCCCACCTGAGCGTTATCTCCTTGAAGACCTCTGGATGAAGTGACCATTCTCCGGTCGGAAGACCTCGGCTCAGGCGGTCCGCGATCACATTGTGAACTCCGCGAATGTGGACGGCTGACAAGTGGGTGAGGTTCATTTCTGCCCAATCGAATATCACACCTATCTCTCTCAGGAGACTTTGTGACCTCGTGCCTCCCTGCTTGTTGATATACAGTACGGCAGTCATGCTGTCTGACTATATTCTCACGGCCTTCCCTCGAATGAAAGGAGCAAAATGAAAAAGAGCTAATCTGATCGCTCTGATCTCCAGGAGATTCGATGACAATAACCTCTCCTGAGGTGTCCAAGTTCCTTGGACTGTCTTGTCCAGAAGATGAGCACCCCAGCTTACCAGGGTAAGTATGATCCAGGAGGGCTGGATCAGGGACTTGCCGTCCTCGAGGTGGGACCACCACCTTAGGGAGGACCGGACCTTGTAAGGCAGGGAGAGCACGGAATTGAGTCCCACCGGACTGTGATTCCACTTGGCTAGTACTTCCGACTAAAGCTGACGTAGATGCCATAATGCCCAAGGTACCGCTTCTGCGGTTGAAGACATTAGTCCCAACATCCTCATCAATGTTCGAATCGTTACCTGCTTCGGTACGGAGAGAGAACGGGCTGTTTGCTGAACAGATTGCCTTCTTTCGGGAGTGAGATGAATAGTCATCCTGACTGAATCCACCACGAACCCCAGGAACTTTACCGAGGTGGCTGGTTGAAGCTGGGACTTGTCTGGCTGGGATCGCTTGGGAAGGTGCTCTGAGGAGCCAATCGTCCAGGTATGGAACTATGCTCAGGCCTTGAAGCCTTAGAGCGGCCACCACGGACACCACTACCTTGGTGAAAGTATGTGGGCCGAAGAAATCCCAAACGGGAGGGCCACAAACTGAAAATGTTTTAGGACCCCCGATGTTTACTGCGATCCTTAAGAATCTTCTGGACCCAGGATGGATGGGAATATGGAGATAAGCATCCTTGAGGTCTAAAGTTGCCAGGAAATCTCCCGGCAAAAGAAGATTGGTCACCGACTGGATAGTTTCCATACGGAACTTCCTTTGTTTTATGAAACGGTTGAAGTATCTCAGATCTATAATCATCCTCCAACCTCCGGTATTCTTGGGTACCAGGAACACTGGGGAGTAGATACCTGTTCCTCTCTCTTGGAGAGGAACTTCTTGCAGGGCCCCCTTCTGAAAGTATTCTAGGACATAATTCTCCAGAATCTTTTGCTTGTTGCAGGAAGAATCCTTGTTTGGACGAACTTGTCCGATGGCGGACTGCTCAGGTCCACAAGGTACCCCTGTGAAATTATACGCAGGACCCATTGGTCCTGGATATGATCTTGCCAACAAGGAAGAAAATGCTGTAGGCGTCCGCCTACGGGAATGTGGGGAAAAGGGGCATGGGATTTCCAGTCGGACCGGCTAAATACCAAGAGCCTCGAGGAGGCCCGCAATCAGAGCGTCGAGGACTTCTTGGGGGTCTAGAACCCCTAGAGGATTTTCCTCCTCTACGGGAGCCCCAAACTCTCTGGGCTCTAGGTTGAGGTTCCGCTCTGGAACCGAACCTTTGCCCCGACCACGAAAGGACTGTTGGGGAAGGGACTTGCCCTTCTTGTCCGACAGTCCTTCCATAATTTGGTCCAGCTCTGCACCAAAGAGTTTGCCGGGTTCGTACGCCATGGCACACAGATTGTGCTTGGAAGTCGTATCGGCCTTCCATGGTTTTAACCACAGCGGACGCCTGCCCGCGGTTGAAAGGGCCATGGCCTTAGATGCCAGCTTCAACTGTTGTGGAGCCGCGTCGCACAGGAAGTCGATGGCAAGGCTGGCCGTCTTGCAAGAGGCCAAAATGTCGTCCCTGGAGACCCCTGGTCCAGGTCAGACTGAACCTGGGCGAATCTTGTTTTTAGAAAATTCGCCACTTCGAAGAGGAAATCGCAACCGAGGCGGAAGCTGAGGCTGCCGAATAAGCGCGCCTAAGGGCGCAATCTGCCTTCCGGTCCATGGGATCCTGTAAACTTGACCCGTCATCCGATGGTATTAGAGTCCTTCTTGACAACTTTGATATTGCCATGTCCACTTTAGGGACAGGCCCCAAGAAGACACCTGATCCTCCTTGACCGGGAATACAGCCTTAAACCTTTTGGTCAGTACCGACCCTTTTCAGGCTTCTTCCATTCTGTCTTCATCAGAGACAGGAGGGAACTATCCGCTTTAAAGGCCCTAGGCCCCTTAGAGGCAGATGATGAGGCTTCCCTGGATCAACGTCCTGGTCCCCCGACCGGATGGATCTCAGCAGCCGCTGGGCTTTTTCCGGCGGAAAAAATATGAAAACCATCCTCCTCGGAGGAGGAGGAAGAGGCCGAAGCGTCCCTAGCATCCTGGACCCCGAAACCTCCATAGCACGATGGGGAGAGGAAGGACGACGGCGTTTGGAAACCAGAGCATGTTTCAACTCTTCAATAGAGGCATTCACTTGGCTCATATTGGAATCCATATACCCTTTGACCCAATCAACGACGCCATGAACTGTCGGTTCCTGCTGAGGGAGTGACTTGGCCCTACAGGGTGGGCACCGGGAGAAGGCGTAGCTGTCCTCCAGCACAATTTGGCAGTCATGGCACTGCAGATGGCGTCTTTTGCCAGTGGTTTTCCTGCTGGGCTCTCGCTCACCGTCCCGGTGGAAGACATGGCTGCGTAAACAAAAGACATGATTTAGGTATAAATTCACGGAAAAAGACCGTAAATAGCAAGCTTCAGGATCTTTACCCAGAAGATCCTAGCAAGTGAGAAAAAGCTAAATAGCAACAACTGCGGATTTGCAAGGGAATAGTACTTGCAAACCAAACGCACTCAAGGTTAACAGAAGACTCTGCGCTCCAGGAGACTGAACCTGGAGACTCTCACGCTAAATAGCCAGTTTGGGCGTCAGGAGACTGTAGCTCCGCCCAAAAGGGGGCGGGGTACTACTAAAAGCTAACACCGCTTTTAAAAACGCCTAAATTCACATAAAGGTTTAAACTATATATATAGAGGGCCCCCTTGCCCAGCAAGGGCACAGAAACGGCGAACACAGCCAGAGAAAACGAAAAACATTCGGCCGAACAAAACGGCCGGAAAACCGGAAGTGACGTCACCCGACGTCACTTCCGCAAGATGGCGGCACCCAGCCGCACATGTGGGACGCCGATGCCGCCGCTCTGCCCAAGCTGAAGGGGGTGAGTCCTCATGCTCCGGAGAATAATGAACCGGAGACTAGTAGAAAGAAAAAGGGGGAGGCAAAAACCTCATAGAAAATAGAAAACAACCCCTCTCTCCACCGAAACGATGGAGGAGAGGGCCACCCGTCCTGTTCTATCCACAGGACAGAAAAAAACACGAGGTCCTGGGGGTCACGCCCCCTCTTTATTGGGGGCAGGGAGGGCGTGTGTAGATGATATCTCATGTGTTTAATGTTATGTTCATTAAACATTCCACCTGTCCTAACCAGTCCACAGGGGCAGAATACCCCCTTTGTGCCACTGGTTAGGACGTAAGGGAACCCCTCCTCATCCTCCTGGTAACCCCCTCCTCATCCTCCTGGTAACCCCCTCCTCATCCTCCTGGTAACCCCCTCCTCATCCTCCTGGTAACCCCCTCCTCATCCTCCTGGTAACGCCCTCCTCATCCTCCTGGTAACCCCTCCTCATCCTCCTGGTAACCCCTCCTCATCCTCCTGGTAACCCCCTCCTCATCCTCCTGGTAACCCCTCCTCATCCTGCTGGTAACCCCTCCTTATCCTGCTGGTAACCCTCCTCATCCTCCTGGTAACCCCTCCTCATCCTCCTGGTAACCCCCTCCTCATCCTCCTGGTAACCCCTCCTTATCCTGCTGGTAACCCCTCCTTATCCTCTGCTGGTAACCCCTCCTTATCCTCCTGGTAACCCTCCTCATCCTCCTGGTAACCCCCTCCTCATCCTCCTGGTAACCCCTCCTCATCCTCCTGGTAACCTCTCCTCATCCTCCTGGTAACCCCCTCCTCATCCTCCTGGTAACCCCCTCCTCATCCTCCTGGTAACCCCCTCCTCATCCTCCTGGTAACCCCCTCCTTATCCTGCTGGTAACCCCTCCTCATCCTCCTGGTAACCCCCTCCTTATCCTGCTGGTAACCCCCTCCTCATCCTCCTGGTAACCCCCTCCTCATCCTCCTGGTAACCCCCTCCTCATCTTCCTGGTAACCCCTCCTTATCCTCCTGGTAACCCCCTCCTCATCCTCCTGGTAACCCCTCCTTCATCCTCCTGGTAACCCCTCCTTATCCTCCTGGTAACCCCTCCTCATCCTTCTTGTAATCGTTAATTTCTAATGATAATTTGTTTTCCCTTAGTCCTAACAGTGGCACAAATGGGGTATTCTGCCCCCTGTTTACTGTTTAGGACAGGTGGATTTTTTTATGACATGTTAAAGTAATTCAATGATTCAATGAGAGTAATGACTGGGATATACCAATACCTGGGTTCTCTCTATATAGGAAAGACAGAGAAGGCAAGAAAGGGGGTGGAGTGGCCCTATATGTGAAAGATAGCATAAAATCTAATCTAATACAAGTCAGCGAAACCAATTTAGAGTCAGTTTGGGTTACGTTGCAGCTCGGTAATCATAAGGTAACTCGTGTAGTGTCAGATCCCTGTCTGCACAGCTCAGCACCATGGATTCCAGGGCTGGCTTACCTTATAAGAGACGCAGGCGTCCTCCAGCATATCGCCACATCCATTCTCACTACCAGGTGTCATCTGAGGCGCTATAGAGCACGCGCGTGCACCTCTCCCTGTCTTATAGGGGATAAGCAGCTGGTCCTGATTATCCTCCCCACCCATGGGTGGGGCTTTGAGTATTTAGGGCAGCTTCACTCTGGAGGAGGTGCCCAAGCGTGGTTGTTGTACCTCTTGACTCCCGCTGAAGCGTCCATCTGTGTCTGTTGGATTTTCTGGATTCTGACCCCTGCTTTGCTGGACCCTGACTCTGCCTACCATCTACTTGCTGGATTGCCTGGACTATGGACCCCTGCTTGGTTTGACTACGTATCTGCCTGCCATCTGTTTGTTGAATCACCTGGATTATCGAACACTGCATCTTCTGTCTACGCTTCTGTCCATCGTCTCCTGTAAGTCTGCCTGGATTCCTGACCCTGCACTGCCTGACAACGAGACAGCTTTAATCTGCACACTGCATTACTCTGAACTTTGTTTTGCCTTTATCTCAAGTGACTTTTGTATAACCGTCTGCCAGTAAAGACCTTCTGTTCCTTTATTCTGCATTTGTTGGACTCTGTTCACATTGCTGCAGTTAGCTGCATTCTGGGTGACTGGTGCAAACACCAGTGTCCTGACTCTGTGAGTCAGCAGTCAGCAATATTGGGCAAATTCCTAGTCCTCTATCAGCTGACACAGAGGATCCACTTCCTCTGGTCGTAACAGTACGCTTGGGCCATGGATTCCGCTGGCTCTAACCCAGGAATGTCTGAACTTCTACAGGAACTCGAACAACAGCGTACCACCCAGAAACAAGTGATAAATTACTTGCAGCATGTAGCAGCTCGCCTGGACTCCCTTTCTCCAGCACCGTCTGCACAGGGCCCTACTGCCTCGGCTGTTCCTGTTGCGGCTGCAGCGCAGCCAAGCTTTTCCGGACCGCGATTATCTGCTCCGCCCCGTTACAGCGGCAACCCAAAAACCTGTCGTGGGTTTCTTAACCAGTGTACAATTCACTTTGAACTGCTTCCTCATCACTTTCAATCTGACCGGGCTAAAGTGGCGTTCATTATCTCTCATCTTGAGGGTGAGGCTCTGGCCTGGGCGAATCCAATATGGGAGAGATCTGGACCTATCACCAGTAATGTGGCATTATTTATGGACTCTTTTAAGAGGGTGTTTGAGGAGCCAGGTCGAGCTTCTTCTGCGGCTTCCTCGCTGCTGCACGTCCATCAAGGAGGCCGGTCGGTGGGCCAATATGCGATTCAGTTCCGCACCTTAGCGTCCGAGGTTTCCTGGAATGAGGAGGCTCTGGTGGCGGCTTTTTGGGAGGGTTTGTCTGGACATATTAAGGATGAACTCGCAGGTCGTGATGTGCCTACCTCCCTTGAGTCACTGATCTCTCTGGCAACAAGAATCGACATACGGTTTTCGGAGCGAGCTCGGGAGGTCAGCCGGGAAAAAAGACTTCCAAAACTCCAGTTTAAGTCTAATTTGTCTCAGCCTCCACTACGCTCCTCTTTTTCGGATCCTGAACCCATGCAGGTGAATTCCACTCGGCTTTCGGATGAGGAACGCCGTCTCCGCATGTCTTCTGGACTCTGCCTCTACTGTGGTGGCCCGGGCCACCGTGTCCGCAATTGTCCTCAAAAGTCGGGAAACTCCAACGCTTAGGGCCTCTGGGGAGGCGGCCCTAGGCGAAAATTATTCCACTCTCCAGATTCCTGTAACTCTGTTTCTTGGGGCGTCAAAGTCTCCATACCTGCTTCCTTGGATTCCGGATCGGCGGGGAACTTCATACATCAGCATATAGTAAATCAATATCACATCCCTGTACGCCTGCTAAAGAATCCCCTACTGGTGACGGCTGTCAGCGGGCAAGTGCTGACGGATCCAGTCCGGTTTGTCACTGAGCCGTTGGAACTGCAGGTAGGGGTGTTACATGTAGAAAGGATTTCTCTGTATGTGCTCCCTGAACTGTCCCATTCTCTCTTGCTGGGGATACCCTGGCTTAGAATGCACAATCCCATAATCGACTGGACTTCTGGAGAGGTTCTTCGATGGGGACCGCAGTGCCAAGACAGGTGCCTACGTTCTGCCAACGAAGGGTTTCTACTCCTCCTCCTAAAGGCCTGGAGGCTTTGCCAGTTGTCTATCATTCCTTTTCTGATGTATTTGATAAAAAGGAGGCTGAGGTACTACCACCCCATCGCCCTTATGACTGTCCTATCGATCTGCTACCTGGTACATCTCCTCCTCGAGGTCGTGTGTACCCACTATCTCCTGCTGAAATGCTAGCTACAGCAGATTATATCAAGGAGAATCTTGAAAGGGGTTTCATCAGGAGGTCTTCATCACCTGCAGGGGCAGGATTCTTTTTCGTGAAAAGAAGGATGGGTCCCTTCGCCCCTGTATAGACTACCGTGGTCTAAATAAGATCACCATCAAGAATAAGTATCCGTTACCATTAATTTCCGAGCTATTTGATAGACTCCGTGGGGCTCGGATCTTCTCTAAATTGGACTTACGGGGGCTTACAATTTAATACGTATTCGTAAGGGTGACGAATGGAAGACAGCCTTTAACACCAGGGATGGCCACTATGAATACCTCGTTATGCCATTTGGTCTCTGTAATGCCCCTGCTGTCTTTCAGGAGTTTGTAAATGACATTTTTCGTGATCTGCTCTATTCTTGTGTTGTAGTCTATTTGGATGATATTCTTATTTTTTCCAGAGACATCAAAACTCATCGCAGGCATGTGCAGCTGGTCTTACAACGCTTACGGGAAAATCGTCTATACGCTAAACTGGAGAAGTGTGTCTTTGAAAATCATCCCTGCCCTTCCTGGGATATATCATCTCTGATCAGGGTCTCGAAATGGATCCTGGAAAGGTGGCTGCAGTGCTCAACTGGCCCCGTCCTTCCGGCCTGAAGGCAATACAGAGGTTCTTGGGCTTTGCTAATTATTATCGTCAGTTCATTCGTAATTTTTCTACCTTGACAGCTCCTATTTCCAGTCTCACCAGGAAGGGTGCCAATCCCAAACAGTGGTCCTCTGAAGCAGAGACGGCATTCTCCTCCCTCAAGCAGGCCTTTTCTTCAGCTCCAGTCCTTAGACGCCCGGAACTTCACAAACAATTCTTCTTGGAGGTGGACGCATCCTCTGTAGGAGCCGGGCGGTCCTGTCACAGAAGAATGACTCGGGTCGTATGTATCCTTGTGGTTTCTTTTCTAAGTTATTTTCTGTTGCAGAAAAGAACTATTCTATTGGAGACAGGGAACTCCTAGCAATCAAGATGGCTCTAGAGGAATGGAGATACCTTCTGGAGGGTTCCTGTCTACCAGTCATAATTTACACAGATCACAAAAACCTGACATACCTGCAGACAGCTCAGCGGCTCAATCCTCGTCAGGCTCGTTGGTCTCTCTTCTTTGCTCGATTTAATTTTCAACTTCACTTCCGGCCTGCTGATAAAAATACCAAAGCGGACGCGCTCTCTAGGTCTTTTGAAACCACAGATACTGAGGAGGAACCCCAGTTCATTATTGAACCGACTAAAGTAGTCCCAGTGGCTCCAGTCAACCTGTCCAAGGTTCCCCAGGTAAGATCTTTGTTCCAGAATCCAATCGTAGGGAAATCCTACGGTGGGGACATGCGTCCAAGATTGCTGGCCATCCAGGTCAACGGGGACCTTGAATCTCATTTCCAGACATTACTGGTGGCCTTCCATGACAGCGGATATTGGGGACTTCGTGGCATCCTGTACCTCGTGCGCCCAGAATAAATCTCCCAGGATGAAACCTGCAGGTTTATTATTGCCACTGCCAGTACCGGAGGTCCCTTGGCAGCATATTGGTATGGACTTTATAACCGATTTACCTGTCTCCGAGGGTTGTACAGTCATTTGGGTTGTCGTTGACCGTTTTTCCAAGATGTCACACTTTATCCCGCTTCCAGGTCTACCATCTGCTCCTCGGCTGGCTGAGCTATTCATCTTACATATTTTCCGTCTTCATGGATTTCCTCTCCACATCGTCTCAGATAGAGGAGTACAATTCACCTCCCGGTTCTGGAGGTCTTTATGTAAGTCTCTGAATGTATCTCTGGATTTTTCTTCTGCTTACCATCCACAGTCTAATGGTCAGGTGGAACGCATGAATCAAATATTGGTCAACTTCCTGCGACATTTCTCTAATGCCCATCAGGACGACTGGGTGAGGCATCTTCCCTGGGCGGAGTTTGCCCATAATAACCAAGTCAGTCAAGCCACAGGTAACTCTCCATTTTTTGTAATCTACGGCCGACATCCAAGTGTTCCTCTCCCTATACAACCTTCTTCAGGGGTTCCTGCAGCAGATTCTTGTGTGGAGCAGCTTTCTCGTGTCTGGTCTGACACAAAGGAATTTCTTCAGAGAACAGCTGACCGGATGAAAAGGTCCG
The DNA here is from genome assembly GCA_033119425.1 of Bufotes viridis. Classification (NCBI taxonomy): domain Eukaryota; kingdom Metazoa; phylum Chordata; class Amphibia; order Anura; family Bufonidae; genus Bufotes; species Bufotes viridis. Next base: position 44,985 of record JAKVIS010000650.1, on the reverse strand, counting down.
CAGATAAGAGGCGTAGACCTTCTCCTCAGTTTGCCATTGGAGACAAGGTATGGCTTTCTTCTAAGAATATCCGTCTCAGACTGCCCTCCTACAAACTGGCTCCGCGATTCCTGGGACCTTTTCCTGTGATAAGAAAAATTAATCCTGTTGCTTACAAACTCAAATTACCAGCTACCTTATGGATTCCCAATTCTTTTCATGTGTCGTTACTTAAACCAGCTGTCTTTAACAGGTTTTGCAAAGGTACCTCACTGAACCCTCCTCCTGTCACTACAAATGACGAATTTGAGGTCAAGGACATTCTAGATATGAAGGTTATCCGAGGTAAGACCTTCTATCTGGTGGACTGGAAGGGCTATGGTCCTGAAGAGAGGTCATGGGAGGCCGCAGCCAATATCCATGCCCCCTGTTGTTGAAGAAATTTCACTCCAGGTCGACCGCAGCGGAGGAGGGGGTGTAAGAGGGGGGTACTGTCAGATCCCTGTCTGCACAGCTCAGCACCATGGATTCCAGGGCTGGCTTACCTTATAAGAGACGCAGGCGTCCTCCAGCATATCGCCACATCCATTCTCACTACCAGGTGTCATCTGAGGCGCTATAGAGCACGCGTGCACCTCTCCCTGTCTTATAGGGGATAAGCAGCTGGTCCTGATTATCCTCCCCACCCATGGGTGGGGCTTTGAGTATTTAGGGCAGCTTCACTCTGGAGGAGGTGCCCAAGCGTGGTTGTTGTACCTCTTGACTCCCGCTGAAGCGCCCATCTGTGTCTGTTGGATTTTCTGGATTCTGACCCCTGCTTTGCTGGACCCTGACTCTGCCTACCATCTACTTGCTGGATTGCCTGGACTATGGACCCCTGCTTGGTTTGACTACGTATCTGCCTGCCATCTGTTTGTTGAATCACCTGGATTATCGAACACTGCATCTTCTGTCTACGCTTCTGTCCATCGTCTCCTGTAAGTCTGCCTGGATTCCTGACCCTGCACTGCCTGACAACGAGACAGCTTTAATCTGCACACTGCATTACTCTGAACTTTGTTTTGCCTTTATCTCAAGTGACTTTTGTATAACCGTCTGCCAGTAAAGACCTTCTGTTCCTTTATTCTGCATTTGTTGGACTCTGTTCACATTGCTGCAGTTAGCTGCATTCTGGGTGACTGGTGCAAACACCAGTGTCCTGACTCTGTGAGTCAGCAGTCAGCAATATTGGGCAAATTCCTAGTCCTCTATCAGCTGACACAGAGGATCCACTTCCTCTGGTCGTAACATGTAGGTGTCATATACAGACCACCAAGCCAAGTCAAAGAATTGGATGATCTACTAGTTGAGGAAATGGCTAAAATGACATTGAAAGGGGAAGTTGTCATAATGGGAGACTTTAATCTTCCTGATATAAACTGGAAAACCAAAATAGCTAGTTCTGCCAGGAGTACAGACATTCTAAATTCCCTACTGGGATTATCTCTACAGCAAGTAGTTGAGGAGCCAACCCGGAAGGAGGCCATTTTAGATTTGGTGTTCACAAATGGCAATTTGGTATCTGATATCACTGTAGGGGAAAGCTTAGGATCCAGTGATCACCAGTCAGTGAGGTTTACTATAAGTACAGTGACTGAGTCACTCCACACAAAAACAGAAGTTTTAGATTTTCGGAAAACAGACTTTTCTAAAATGAGATCAGTGGTATACGAGTCCCTATCAGACTGGAACAATTTCAATGGAGTCCAAGAGAAATGGGACTACTTAAAATTGGCCTTACTGAAGGCAACAGAAAAGTGCATTAGGCTTGTCAGTAAAAGCAAAAAAAGGAAGAGACCACTGTGGTACTCAGCAGAAGTGGCCAAAATCATTAAAAACAAAAAGATGGCATTTAGCAAGTATAAAAACACCCAAAACGAGGATGACCGGGAAATCTATAAGATGAGGCAGAGAGAGGCCAAGCAAGTTATAAGAGCTTCTAAAGCTCAGGCAGAAGAGAAATGAGCTGTCATTGAAAAAAGGTGATAAGACATTCCTCAGATACATAAATGAAAAAAGGAAATTAAAAAAAGGAATTACCAAATTAAAAACAAAAGAAGGAAGGTATATGGAAGAGGATAAAGAACGAGCTGACTGCCTCAATGAAGGGAAAATGGAGGAGAAGGACCTCAGTTAGGGAGGAAGACTAATGAATCCTTTGATGCATGTGTCTTTACAGAGGAAGAGGTTCTAAGTCAGCTGTCTACAATTAATACTAATAAATCACAGGGGCCCGATGGTATACACCCAAAGCTATTAAAAGAGCTTAGCGGTGTACTGGCAAAACCATTAACAGATTTATTTAACCAATCACTGGTAACAGGTGTCGTCCCAGAAGATTGGAAATTAGCAAACGTTGTGCCAGTTCACAAGAAAGGTAGTAGAGAGGAATCGGGCAACTATAGGCCGGTAAGCCTGACATCAATAGTGGGGAAATTAATGGAAACCATACTCAAGGAGAGGATTGTGGAACATCTAAAAACCCATGGGTTGATTGATAAAAAACAGCATGGGTTTACTTCAGGGAGATCAGGTCAAACTAATCTTATTGACTTTTTTGATTGGGTGACTATAATAATAGATGGCGGAGGTGCAGTAGACATCGCTTATCTGGACTTTAGTAAGGCATTTGATACTGTCCCACATAGAAGGCTTATCAATAAACTGCAGTCTTTGAGCTCGGGCTCACATATTGTTGAATGGATTAGGCAGTGGCTGAAGGACAGAAAACAGAGGGTTGTAGTCAGTGGAGTATATTCAGACCAGGGTACTGTTACCAGTGGGGACCTCAGGGATCGGTTCTGGGACCCATATTGTTTAATATCTTTATCAGCGACATTGCAGAAGGCCTCAATGGTAAGGTGTGTCTTTTTGCTTTTTGACACAAAGATCTGTAACAGGGTTAATGTTCCTGGAGGGATACACCAAATGGAAAAGGATTTAGGAAAACTAGAGGAATGGTCAAAAATCTGGCAACTAAAATGTAATGTCGATAAGTGCAAGATAATGCACCTGGGGCGTAAAAACCCAAGAGCAGAATATAAAATCAGTGATACAGTACTAACCTCAGTATCTGAGGAAAGGGATTTAGGCGTCATTATATCAGACGACCTAAAGGTGGGCAGACAATGTCATAGAGCAGCAGGTAATGCCAGCAGAATGCTTGGGTGTATAGGGAGAGGCATTAACAGTAGAAAGGTGCTCGTGCCGCTCTACAGAGCACTAGGGAGACCTCATTGGGAGTATTGTGTGCAGTACTGGAGACCATATCTGCAGAAGGATATTCAGAGAAGAGCTACTAAACTAGTACATGGACTGCAGGACAAAACTTACCAGGAACCTTAACATGTATAGCTTGGAGGTAAGAAGAGACAGAGGGGATATGATAGAAACTGTTAAATACATAAAGGGAATCATCACGGTAAAAGAGGAGAGAATATTTAAAAGAAGAAAAACTGCTACAAGAGGACATAGTTTAGATTAGAGGGGCAAAGGTTTAAAAGTAATATCAGGAAGAATTACTTTACTGAGAGAGTAGTGGACGCATGGAATAGCCTTCCTGCAGAAGTGGTAGCTGCAAATACAGTGAAGGAGTTTAAGCATGCATGGGATAGGCATAAGGCCATCCTTCATATAAGATAGGGCCGGGGGCTATTCATAGTATTCAGTATATTGGGCATAAGGCCATCCTTCATATAAGATAGGGCCGGGACTAGTCATAGTATTCAGTATATTGGGCATAAGGCCATCCTTCATATAAGATAGGGCCGGGGCTAGTCATAGTATTCAGCATATTGGGCATAAGGCCATCCTTCATATAAGATAGGGCCGGGGCTATTCATAGTATTCAGCATATTGGGCATAAGGCCATCCTTCATATAAGATAGGGCCGGGGCTATTCATAGTATTCAGTATATTGGGCATAAGGCCATCCTTCATATAAGATAGGGCCTGGGGCTATTTATAGTATTCAGTATATTGGGCATAAGGCCATCCTTCATATAAGATAGGGCCGGGGGCTATTCATAGTATTCAGTATATTAGGCATAAGGCCATCCTTCATATAAGATAGGGCCGGGGCTATTCATAGGATTCAGTATATTGGGCATAAGGCCATCCTTCATATAAGATAGGGCCGGGGCTAGTCATAGGATTCAGTATATTGGGCATAAGGCCATCCTTCATATAAGATAGGGCCGGGGCTAGTCATAGTATTCAGTATATTGGGCATAAGGCCATCCTTCATATAAGATAGGGCCGGGGGCTAGTCATAGTATTCAGTATATTGGGCATAAGGCCATCCTTCATATATGATAGGGCCTGGGGCTAGTCATAGTATTCAGTATATTGGGCATAAGGCCATCCTTCATATAAGATAGGGCCGGGGGCTAGTCATAGTATTCAGTATATTGGGTATAAGACCATCCTTCATATAAGATAGGGCCGGGGGCTAGTCATAGGATTCAGTATATTGGGCAGAAGGCCATCCTTCATATAAGATAGGGCCGGGGGCTAGTCATAGGATTCAGTATATTGGGCATAAAGCCATCCTTCATATAAGATAGGGCGGGGGGCTATTCATAGTATTCAGTATATTGGGCAGACTAGATGGGCCAAATGGTTCTTATCTGCCGACACATTCTATGTTTCTAATTATATAATTACCCAGGCCCTCCCACTCCAATAAAGAGGGGGATCACCCCCTGTCCCCTTATGTAGTTACAAGCAGAAATAAAAGGCATTACTAATGTTAAACTAAGGGGAGGGATATTTGTGTGCCACTGTTAGGACTGAGGGAAAACAAATTATCATTAGAAATTAACGATTCCTTTACGTCCTAATCAGTGGCACAGATGAGGATTAACAAGTAGAAACCTCCATGGGAGGGCTCTCATGCCTGGTGGAAGATAAAACTGTCCGGCCAAATGAGGAATAGCTGTCTATCCTAGAATCCACTCTATAGTGTGAGATAAAAGTGGAGTGAGAACTCCAAGAAGCCGACTTACAGATAACATCCAGCAGAATCAAGCTTCTTTTTTGCAAAGGAAGTAGCCACCGCTCGAGTAGAGTGGGCCCTCACGAACTCAGGTGGCTCGGAACCCTGAGACACATACGACTCCCGAATTGCCTCTTTGATCCATCGGCTGATGGAGGGTTTAGAGCACTTCTTATGTTGCTGAACGAAGAAACCTTTGGGATAAAGGTAGGTAAAAACTTGAGCAGCAGCCGGTCTTGCAGGAACTTGGTGTACGGCTCAAAAGCAGAAAAAGCTTGAAGTTCCCCAACTCGTTTTGCAGAAGTGCTAGCTAATAAAAAGGTAATTTTCCAGGTTAGAAATTTGAACTTAACCTCTTCTAAGGGCTCAAAGGGGGGAGATGATAACCTCCTTAATTGTTGTAGGCTTTAACCTTGAACTCCACTAAGGAACCTCTTGATAAGGGGTTCTTCAGAAATGGACCTGTTGCGACAGGCCGAGATCGCAGAAGTTTGCACTTTGAGGGTTGAACGTGACAACCCTTTATCCAGACCATCCTGCAGGAACTGTAGGATGGTGGGTATGGACACATCTGTGGATGACAGCTGATGACTGGAACACCAAGCTGAAAAAATCTTCCAAATTATTGAGTAAGATCTGTTTGTAGCCTCAGATCTGGAGTGCTATAGAGTTCTCAAGAAAGACCCCGATAGCCCTTCTATACTTGGAAGGGACTGGTCAACCTCCAGGCCGTTATGTTGAAGATTTGAAGAGGTCTGAATGTCCCCCGACACCAGTACTCTCTCCGGAGGAAGCCTCCTTAATTGTCCCTGACTCATCTGAAGGAGTTGGGTAAACCAAGCTCTTTTCGGCCAGTATGGAATGATGTCGATGACTGATGCTTGGTCCTGCCTGATTTTCATCAATACCCTCGGAATCAAGAAAATTGGAGGGAAGATATAGGCCAGTCTGAACCTCAATGGGATTGACAGAGCATCTATTGCCACCGGGTTGTCCTCCCTGTAAAGGGAGCAATACCTCTCCACCTTGGTTGCCATGAGATCGATCTCTGGCATTCCCCACGTGAGCGTTATCTCCTTGAAGATGTCCGGATGGAGAGCCCACTCCCCGGTGGGCAGACCTCGGCTCAGGCGATCTGCTATCACATTGTGAACTCCACGAATGTGGACGGCTGATAAGTGGGTGAGGTTCATTTCTGCCCAATCCAGTATCACCCCTATCTCTCTCAGGAGACTTTGTGACCTCGTGCCTCCCTGCTTGTTGATGTACATTACATCGGTCATGCTGTCTGACTGTACTCTCAACGCTTTGCCTTGAATGCAGGGAGAGAAATGAAAAACGGCTAGTTTGATCGCCCTGATTTCTAGGAGAGTCGATGATAATAACTTCTCCTGAGATGTCCAGGTTCCTTGGACTGTCCTGTCTAGGAGATGTGCTCCCCAGCCTACTAGGGATGCGTCTGTAGTACGTATGATTCATGGGGGTTGGATCAGGGACTTGCCGTCCTCGCGATGGATCCTACATTTTAGGGAGGATCGGGAACAATAAGACAGGGAGTGCACGGAATTTAGTCCCAACAGACTGTGATTCAACTTGGCTAGTACCTCCGATTGTAGCGGACACAGATGCCATATTGCCCAAGGAACCCCCTCCTGTGGTTGAAAACATTAGTCACAACATCCTCATCAAAGTACGAATGGTTACCTTCCGAGGTACTGAGAGAGAGTGGGCTGAATTCTGAACAGATAGCCTTCTTTCGGGAGTAAGATGTATAGTAATTTCTACGGACTCCTCCCAGGAGCTTCACAGAGGTAGCTGGTAGGAGCTGGGACTTGTTCCAGTTGATCACCACCCATCCTAACTAATGGATGAAAGCTACAGCCCGCCGAATGTGTTGGGACAGGATTGCTTGGGAAGTGGCTCTGAAGAGCCAATCGTCCAAATACGAAATTATGCTCAGACCATGAGGTCTTAGAGCCGCCACCACGGAAACCAGCACCTTGGTAAATGTGTGTGGGGCCAAATAAATTCCAAATGGGAGGGCCACAAACTGAACATGTTTTAGGACTCCCCTGATTTGTACAGCGATCCTTTAAGAATCATCTGGACCCAGGATGGATGGGAATATGGAGGTAGGCATCCTTGAGGTCTAGGGTTGCCAGGAAATCCCCTAGCAAGAGAAGATTGGTAACTGACTGGATAGTTTCCATCCGGAAATGCTTGCGCTCGACGAACTGGTTGAAATATCTCAGGTCTATGGGTAATAGATACCTGATCTTAGAGAGGCACCTCCTCTAGTGCCCCTTTCTGAAGCTACTCCAAAACGTAATTCTCGAGAATCTTCTGTTTGTTGAATGGAAGTAATTTTGTTTGCACAAATTTATCTAAGGTAGGACTGTCCAAGTCCACCAGGTAGCCTTCAGAAATAATACGGAGAACCCACGGGTCCTGGATATGAGAATGCCAAGACTCTAGAAAATGTTGTAGACGACCGCCTACGGGAATATGGGGAGCAGGGAGTTTGGGAAATCCAGTCAGAACGGCAGGGTACCAAGAGACTCGAGGAGGCCTGCAATCCGAGTGTCGAGGACTTCTTGGGGGGCTTAGAGACTCTGGAGGATCTTCCTCCTCTTCGGGAACCCCAATCTCTTTGGGTTCTTGGCTGAGGTCCAGAAGCGGACCCGTACCACTTGCCCCTACCACGAAAGGACTGCTGGGGAAGGGACTTGCCCTTCTTTTCCGATAGTCCTTCCATAATCTGGTCTAGCTCTGTTCCAAACAATCTGTCGGAATTATATGCCATGGCACAGAGATTATGCTTGGAGGTCGTATCCGCCTTCCAGGGTTTCAGCCAAAGCGGGCGCCTGCCTGCGGTTGAGAGTGCCATTGACTTGGAAGCCAATTTAAGTTGCTGTGGAGCAGAGTCACACAGGAAATCAATGGCTAGGCTGGCCGTCTTACAAGAGGCCAAAATGTTATCTCTAAAGACCCCCTGGTCCAGGTCAGACTGAATCTGGGCGAACCTGGTTTTGAGAAAGTTTGCCACCTCAGAGGATGCAATCGCGACAGAGGCCTAAGCCGAGGAGTAAACGCGCCTAAGGGCGCAATCAGCCTTCCTGTCCATCAGATCCTGGAGACTTCAGCCGTCGTCCGATGGTACCATAGTCATCTTGGATAGCTTAGAGATGGCCATGTGCACCTTAGGAACTGGCCCCCATGAAGACAACTGATCTTTCTTTATCGGGAAGATCGATTTAAATCTCTTGGTCAATACAGGACCTTTTTCCGGTTTCTTCAACTCAGTTCTCATTAGAGATAGGAGGGAAGCATCCGCTTTAAAGACCCTAGGCTCCTTAGAGGCTTCACCCTGATCGACATCCTGGTCCCCCGACCGGCTGGATCTCAGCAACCGCTGGGCCTTCTCGGGAGGGAAGAAGTAGGAGAACTCATGCGAAGAAGAGGAGATGAATCCCTCTCTGGTATCCTGACCCGATACCTCCATGGCCCGATGGGGAGAGGAAGGTCTTCGGCGTTTAGACATAAGAGCCTGCTTCAACACTTCAATGGAGGAGTTCATCTGCGACATGTTGGACTTCATATAGCCCTTCACCCAGTCGACCACATCATAAACCAGAGCTTCCTGCTGGGGAAGATGTTTGGCTGTACAGGGCGGACATCGGGAGTAGGCGTAGCTGTCCTCCAGGACAATCTGGCAGTCGTGGCATTTAAGGTGATGCCTCTTGCCCGGATTTTTCCTGCCAGGGTCCCGATCACCGTCCCCAGTAGACGACATGGCTGCCAAAAAAGAGAAACAGAATTAACTGTTGCGTTAGAGGAGGAAAAGACGTTCCAAAGCAAGAAGGTTTTTTTACCCAGAAAAACCCCCGCAAGTGCTAAATTTCAAAGAAACCCGCTGAGGGTAAGTGTGAGAACGAGCGGAAATGGAGGGACCTCCAAAAAGTAGGAACCCACGCCATATTCAAGAGAAACAGTAGTAGAATATACTACTGCTCTCCGGGAGGGTGAATGCCCTTCAAATCCGGCTTTAAATAGCCAAAACTGGTGCCAAAAAGTAGCCCCCCCTGGGGCGGAGCTAATGGAAACACTTTAAATCTTCTAAAAATACACTTCCTCTAGGGGGAATTAAATCCCCCACTGGTTAAAGGTCTATTCTGATGCCAGAGGCTAGAAAAATCTAGCCAGAAAGGTTTAAAACTGCCACAGGAGGTGTAGGAGGAAGTGACGGCAACTGACATCACTTCCAACATGGCGGCGCCCAGCGGAGCGCTGCCCGGCCACCGCCAGCACAGAGAACAGTGCGAGACGCCGGACACGTCCCGGCAGAACGCTACCCCCTCCAGTACATGGACTGCGCAGCACCGAGGTAGGACAATTAACCTGCACAAGGTGCAGTGAAAAAAAATGGAAGAAAACAGGCCCCAACTTCAAAGTGGCCCGCAAAGTACAAAACGGCGGTCCCTAACCCCCCCTCCCTGGAATGACACCACCTGTCCGAAGGACAGATAAAAGCACAAGGGGACTGGGGGTGAGCCCCCTCTTTATTGGAGTGGGAGGGCCTGGGTAATTATATAAGTACTTTAACATGTCATTAAAAATTCCACCTGTCCTAACCAGTCCACCGGCGTCAGAGTACCCCATCTGTGCCACTGGTCAGGACGTAAGGGAACCCCTCCTCATCCTCCTGGTAACCCCTCCTCATCCTCCTGGTAACCCCTCCTCATCCTCCTGGTAACCCCTCCTCATGCTCCTGGTAACCCCCTCCTCATCCTGCTGGTAACCCCCTCCTCATCCTCCTGGTAACCCCCCTCCTCATGCTCTTGGTAACCCCCTCCTCATCCTCCTGGTAACCCCCTCCTCATCCTCCTGGTAACCCCTCCTCATCCTGCTGGTAACCCCCTCCTCATCCTCCTGGTAACCCCCTCCTCATCCTCCTGGTAACCCCTCCTCATCCTCCTGGTAACCCTCCTCATCCTCCTGGTAACCCCCTCCTCATCCTCCTGGTAACCCCCTCCTCATCCTCCTGGTAACCCCCTCCTCATCCTCCTGGTAACCCCTCCTCATCCTCCTGGTAACCCCCTCCTTATTCTCTTGGTAACCCCTCTTGGTAATACACATGGCACGGGGAGGAGTGATGGCGGTAGTGCAGTAATACACACGGGGGGGAGTGATGGCGGTAGTACAGTAATACACACGGGGAGGAGCGATGGCGGTAATACAGTAATACACACGGGGAGGAGCGATGGCGGTAGTACAGTAATACACACGGGGAGGAGCGATGGCGGTAGTACAGTAATACACACGGGGAGGGGTGATGGCGGTAGTACAGTAATACACACGAGGAGGAGTGATGGCGGTAGTACAGTAATACACACGGGGAGGAATGATGACGGTAGCACAGTAATACACACAGGGGGGAGTGATGGCGGTAATACAGTAATACACACGGGGAGGAGCGATGGCGGTAGTACAGTAATACACACGGGGAGGAGCGATGGCGGTAGTACAGTAATACACATGGGGAGGAGCGATGGCGGTAGTACAGTAATACACACGGGGAGGAGCGATGGCGGTAGTACAGTAATACACATGGGGAGGAGTGATGGCGGTAGTACAGTAATACACACAGAGAGGAGTAATGGCGGTAGTACAGTAATACACACGGAGAGGAGTGATGGCGGTAGTGCAGTAATACACACGGGGAGGAGCGATGGCGGTAGTGTAGTAATACACACGGGGAGGAGTGATGGCGGTAGTACAGTAATACACATGGGGAGGAGTGATGGCGGTAGTACAGTAATACACACGGGAAGGAGCGATGGCGGTAGTACAGTAATACACATGGGGAGGAGCGATGGCGGTAGTACAGTAATACACACGGGGAGGGGTGATGGCGGTAGTACAGTAATACACACGAGGAGGAGTGATGGCGGTAGTACAGTAATACACACGGGGAGGAATGATGGCGGTAGCACAGTAATACACACAGGGGGAGTGATGGCGGAAGTACAGTAATACACACGGAGAGGAGTGATGGCGGTAGCACAGTAATACACACGGGGGGGAGTGATGGCGGTAGTACAGTAATACACACGGGGAGAAGTGATGGCGGTAGTACAGTAATACACACGGGGAGAAGTGATGGCGGTAGGACAGTAATACACACGGGGGGAGTGATTGCGGTAGGACAGTAATACACACGGAGAGGAGTGATGGCGGTAGCACAGTAATACACACGGGGGGGAGTGATGGCGGTAGTACAGTAATACACACGGGGGGAGTGATGGCGGTAGAACAGTAATACACACGGAGAGGAGTGATGGCGGTAGTACAGTAATGCACAAGACACGGGGAGTGATGGCGGTAGCACAATAATACACACGGGGAGGAGTGATGGCGGTAGTACAGTAATACACAGGGGAGGAGTGATGGCGGTAGTACAGTAATACACACGGGAGGAGTGATGGCGGTAGTACAGTAATACACACGAAGAGGAGTGATGGCGGTAGTACAGTAATAAACATGGGACGGGAGGAGCGATGGCGGTAGTACAGTAATACACGGGGAGTGATGGTGGTAGTACAGTAATACACATGGGGAGAAGTGATGGCGGTAGGACAGTAATACACACGGGGGAGTGATTGCGGTAGGACAGTAATACACACGGAGAGGAGTGATGGCAGTAGTACAGTAATACACACGGGGGGAGTGATGGCGGTAGTACAGTAATACACACGGGGAGTGATGGCGGTAGAACAGTAATACACACGGAGAGGAGTGATGGCGGTAGTACAGTAATGCACAAGACACGGGGGAGTGATGGCGGTAGCACAATAATACACACGGGAGGAGTGATGGCGGTAGTACAGTAATACACACGGGAGGAGTGATGGCGGTAGTACAGTAATACACTCGCGGAGGAGTGATGGCGGTAGTACAGTAATACACACGAAGAGGAGTGATGGCGGTAGTACAGTAATAAACATGGGACGGGGAGGAGCGATGGCGGTAGTACAGTAATACACACGGGGAGTGATGGTGGTAGTACAGTAATACACATGGGGAGAAGTGATGGCGGTAGGACAGTAATACACACGGGGGAGTGATTGCGGTAGGACAGTAATACACACGGAGAGGAGTGATGGCAGTAGTACAGTAATACACACGGGGGAGTGATGGCGGTAGTACAGTAATACACACGGGGAGTGATGGCGGTAGAACAGTAATACACACGGAGAGGAGTGATGGCGGTAGTACAGTAATGCACAAGACACGGGGAGTGATGGCGGTAGCACAATAATACACACGGGGAGGAGTGATGGCGGTAGTACAGTAATACACACGGGGAGGAGTGATGGCGGTAGTACAGTAATACACTCGCGGAGGAGTGATGGCGGTAGTACAGTAATACACACGAAGAGGAGTGATGGCGGTAGTACAGTAATAAACATGGGACGGGGAGGAGCGATGGCGGTAGTACAGTAATACACACGGGGGGAGTGATGGTGGTAGTACAGTAATACACATGGGGAGAAGTGATGGCGGTAGGACAGTAATACACACGGGGGGAGTGATTGCGGTAGGACAGTAATACACACGGAGAGGAGTGATGGCGGTAGTACAGTAATACACACGGGGGGGGAGTGATGGCGGTAGTACAGTAATACACACGGGGGGAGTGATGGCGGTAGAACAGTAATACACACGGAGAGGAGTGATGGCGGTAGTACAGTAATGCACAAGACACGGGGGGGAGTGATGGCGGTAGCACAATAATACACACGGGGAGGAGTGATGGCGGTAGTACAGTAATACACACGGGGAGGAGTGATGGCGGTAGTACAGTAATACACTCGCGGAGGAGTGATGGCGGTAGTACAGTAATACACACGAAGAGGAGTGATGGCGGTAGTACAGTAATAAACATGGGACGGGGAGGAGCGATGGCGGTAGTACAGTAATACACACGGGGGGAGCGATGGCGGTAGTACAGTAATACACACGGGGAGGAGTGATGGCAGTAGTACAGTAATACACACGGGGAGGAGTGATGGCGGTAGGACAGTAATACACACGGAGAGGAGTGATGGCGGTAGTACAGTAATGCACAAGACACGGGGGGGAGTGATGGCGGTAGTACAGTAATGCACAAGACACGGGGGGGAGTGATGGTGGTAGTACAGTAATACACACGGGGAGGAGTGATGGCGGTAGTACAGTAATACACATGGGACGGGGAGGAGCGATGGCGGTAGTACAGTAATACACACGGCATGGGGATAAGTGATGGCGGTAGCACAGTAATACACACTGGGAGGAGTGATGGCGGTAGCACAGTAATACATATGGCATGGGGAGGAGTGATGGCAGTAGCACAGTAATACACATGGCATTGGGAGGAGTGATGGCGGTAGCACAGTAATACACACGGGAAGGAGTGATGGCGGTAGTACAGTAATACACATGGCATGGGGAGGAGTGATGGCGGTAGCACAGTAATACACATGGCACGGGGAGGAGTGATGGCGGTAGCACAGTAATACACACGGCACGGGGAGGAGTGATGGCGGTAGCACAGTAATACACACGGCACGGGGAGGAATGATGGCGGTAGCACAGTAATACACACGGCACGGGGAGGAATGATGGCGGTAGTACAGTAATACACACGGCACGGGGAGGAGTGATGGCGGTAGTACAGTAATACACACGGCTCGGGGAGGAGTGATGGCGGTAGCACAGTAATACACATGGCACGGGGAGGAGTGATGGCGGTAGCACAGTAATACACATGGCATGGGGAGGAGTGATGGCGGTAGCACTGTTGAGGCGGTACAGGTGAGGAAGTGTAGATTCTTTTGAATGAGCAGCCAGTTTGGAAGGAAAGCTTCCTTCCCGGTAATGGGCTGCTTTTCTGCCCGTGTAAACCCACCACCAGCGGCAGCCTGGGTGCTATAATACACATGTAGCAGTTTTATTGTCCTCCGAGTCACAATAGAAATGTGGCCTCCGACTGGTTGAATTCAGTTCCTTCTTGTGGTAGAACAGCGTCGCGGTGAGCGGCAGCTTACAATGAAGCTCTCGCTGCACGACTACCAACCGCAACAGATTCACCAAGTGATTAAGTGGGAGGAGCTGAGTATGACACCGCCCTGATGACATCATGAAGGAGGAGGTCCCTGATCCTGCGCTCATCCAGCTTGTGTACATGCCGAAGCTGCTCGACCAAAAATTTCAGTAGATTCTCTTATCCTCCTGGAACCAGAAATGAGGGAGAAACCTGAATGATGAGCGATCTAACCCCTCAATGGGGGCGCCAACCCGTTATGTGACCTCTCCTGTCCCCTCTACGGGGTACGCCAATCTGCTATGTGACCACTCCTGTGCCCTCAATGGGGGCGCCAACTGGCCATGTGACCTCTCCTGTCTCCTCTTACCTGTGGCGCCAACCTGCCATGTGACCAGTCCTGTCCCCTTTACAGGTGGCGCCAACCTGCCATGTGACCTCACCTGTCCCCTCTACGGGGTGCGCCAACTTGCCATGTGACCACTCCTGTCCCGTCTACGGGGTGCGCCAACCTGCCATGTGACCTCGCCTGTCTCGTCTAAAGGTGGTGCCAACCTGTCATGTGACCTTGCATTGTCATGCCTTTTCCTAAGTATATAAACATTTATACGTTATTATTGCTATAACGTGTATTCATGGCCTATAAGCAGCCATGTTGTACTTATATTCACCCTCCTGTATGAACCTTCATTGTGTAAAAGAAAAAAAAAATGGGTTCAAGGAAAGGTTCTTCCCGGCAGATGTGGGCCTATCTAAGGGAGTGATTCTACCTCATCACTAGGCTATAAGCGGAGATAAGGTTCTTCCCGGCAGATGTGGGCCTATCTAAGGGAGTGATTTTACCTCATCACTAGGCTATAAGCGGAGATAAGGTTCTTCCCGGCAGATGTGGGCCTATCTAAGGGAGTGATTGTACCTCCTCACTAGGCTATGAGCAGAGATAAGGTTCTTCCCGGCAGATGTGGGCCTATCTAAGGGAGTGATTTTACCTCATCACTAGGCTATGAGCCGAGATAAGGTTCTTCCTGGCAGATGTGGACCTATCTAAGGGAGTGATTCTACCTCATCACTAGGCTATGAGCGGAGATAAGGTTCTTCCCGGCAGATGTGGGCCTATCTAAGGGAGTGATTTTACCTCATCACTAGGCTATGAGCCGAGATAAGGTTCTTCCTGGCAGATGTGGGCCTATCTAAGGGAGTGATTTTACCTCATCACTAGGCTATGAGCCGAGATAAGGTTCTTCCTGGCAGATGTGGGCCTATCTAAGGGAGTGATTCTACCTCATCACTAGGCTATAAGCAGAGATAAGGTTCTTCCTGGCAGATGTGGGCCTATCTAAGGGAGTGATTCTACCTCATCACTAGGCTATAAGCGGAGATAAGGTTCTTCCCGGCAGATGTGGGCCTATCTGAGGGAGTGATTTTACCTCATCACTAGACTATGAGCGGAGATAAGATTCTTCCTGGCAGATGTGGGCCTATCTAAGGGAGTGATTGTACCTCATCACTAGGCTATAAGAAGAGATAAGGTTCTTCCCGGCAGATGTAGGCCTATCTAAGGGAGTGATTGTACCTCATCACTAGGCTATAAGCGGAGATAAGGTTCTTCCCGGCAGAGGTGGACCTATCTAAGGGAGTGATTGTACCTCATCACTAGGCTATAAGCAGAGATAAGGTTCTTCCCGGCAGATGTGGGCCTATCTAAGGGAGTGATTGTACCTCATCACTAGGCTATAAGCGGAGATAAGGTTCTTCCTGGCAGATGTGGGCCTATCTAAGGGAGTGATTGTACCTCATCACTAGGCTATGAGCCGAGATAAGGTTCTTCCTGGCAGATGTGGGCCTATCTAAGGGAGTGATTTTACCTCATCACTAGGCTATAAGCGGAGATAAGGTTCTTCCTGGCAGATGTGGGCCAATCTAAGGGAGTAATTCTACCTCATCACTAGGCTATGAGCCGAGATAAGGTTCTTCCCGGCAGATGTGGGCCTATCTAAGGGAGTGATTCTACCTCATCACTAGGCTATGAGCCGAGATAAGGTTCCTTCCTGGCAGATGTGGGCCTATCTAAGGGAGTGATTCTACCTCATCACTAGGCTATAAGCGGAGATAAGGTTCTTCCTGGCAGATGTGGGCCAATCTAAGGGAGTGATTCTACCTCATCACTAGGCTATGAGCGGAGATAAGGTTCTTCCTGGCAGATGTGGGCCTATCTAATGGAGTGATTGTACCTCATCACTAGGCTATAAGCGGAGATAAGGTTCTTCCTGGCAGATGTGGGCCTATCTAAGGGAGTGATTCTACCTCATCACTAGGCTATAAGCGGAGATAAGGTTCTTCCTGGCAGATGTGGGCCTATCTAAGGGAGTGATTCTACCTCATCACTAGGCTATGAGCCGAGATAAGGTTCTTCCTGGCAGATGTGGGCCTATCTAAGGGAGTGATTCTACCTCATCACTAGGCTATGAGCCGAGATAAGGTTCTTCCTGGCAGATGTGGGCCTATCTAAGGGAGTGATTGTACCTCATCACTAGGCTATAAGCGGAGATAAGGTTCTTCCCGGCAGATGTGGGCCTATCTAAGGGAGTGATTCTACCTCATCACTAGGCTATGAGCCAAGATAAGGATCTTCCCGGCAGATGTGGGCCTATCTAAGGGAGTGATTCTACCTCCTCACTAGGCTATGAGCCGAGATAAGGTTCTTCCTGGCAAATGTGGGCCTGTCTAAGGGAGTGATTCTACCTCATCATTAGGCTATGAGCGGAGATAAGGTTCTTCCCGGCAGATGTGGGCCTATCTAAGGGAGTGATTGTACCTCATCACTAGGCTATAAGCGGAGATAAGGTTCTTCCTGGCAGATGTGGGCCTATCTAAGGGAGTGATTCTACCTCATCACTAGGCTATGAGCGGAGATAAGGTTCTTCCCGGCAGATATGGGCCTATCTAAGGGAGTGATTGTACCTCATCACTAGGCTATAAGCGGAGATAAGGTCCTTCCTGGCAGATGTGGGCCTATCTAAGGGAGTGATTGTACCTCATCACTAGGCTATGAGCCGAGATAAGGTTCTTCCCGGCAGATATGGGCCTATCTAAGGGAGTGATTGTACCTCATCACTAGGCTATAAGCGGAGATAAGGTCCTTCCTGGCAGATGTGGGCCTATCTAAGGGAGTGATTGTACCTCATCACTAGGCTATAAGCGGAGATAAGGTTCTTCCCGGCAGATGTGGACCTATCTAAGGGAGTGATTGTACCTCATCACTAGGCTATAAGCGGAGATAAGGTTCTTCCCGACAGATGTGGGCCTATCTAAGGGAGTGATTCTACCTCATCACTAGGCTATAAGCGGAGATAAGGTTCTTCCTGGCAGATGTGGGCCTATCTAAGGGAGTGATTCTACCTCATCACTAGGCTATAAGCGGAGATAACATTCTTCCTGGCAGATGTGGGCCTATCTAAGGGAGTGATTGTACCTCATCACTAGGCTATAAGCCGAGATAAGGTTCTTCCCGGCAGATGTGGGCCTATCTAAGGGAGTGATTTTACCTCATCACTAGGCTATAAGCGGAGATAAGGTTCTTCCAGGCAGATGTGGGCCTATCTAAGGGAGTGATTCTACCTCATCACTAGGCTATGAGCCGAGATAAGGTTCTTCCTGGCAGATGTGGGCCTATCTAAGGGAGTGATTCTACCTCATCACTAGGCTATGAGCGGAGATAAGGTTCTTCCTGACAGATGTGGGCCTCTCTAAGGGAGTGATTTTACCTCATCACTAGGCTATGAGCCGAGATAAGGTTCTTCCCGGCAGATGTGGGCCTATCTAAGGGAGTGATTTTACCTCATCACTAGGCTATGAGCGGAGATAAGGTTCTTCCCGGCAGATGTGGGCCTATCTAAGGGAGTGATTGTACCTCATCACTAGGCTATAAGCGGAGATAAGGTTCTTCCTGGCAGATGTGGGCCTATCTAAGGGAGTGATTCTACCTCATCACTAGGCTATAAGCGGAGATAAGGTTCTTCCCGGCAGATGTGGGCCTATCTAAGGGAGTGATTTTACCTCATCACTAGGCTATAAGCGGAGATAAGGTTCTTCCCGGCAGATGTGGGCCTATCTAAGGGAGTGATTCTATCTCCTCACTAGGCTATGAGCGGAGATAAGGTTCTTCCTGGCAGATGTGGGCCTATCTAAGGGAGTGATTCTACCTCATCACTAGGCTATTAGCCGAGATAAGGTCCTTCCTGGCAGATGTGGGCCTATCTAAGGGAGTGATTTTACCTCATCACTAGGCTATAAGCGGAGATAAGGTTCTTCCCGGCAGATGTGGGCCTATCTACGTGAGTGATTTTACCTCATCACTAGGCTATGAGCCGAGATAAGGTTCTTCCCGGCAGATGTGGGCCTATCTAAGGGAGTGATTGTACCTCATCACTAGGCTATAAGCGGAGATAAGGTTCTTCCTGGCAGATGTGGGCCTATCTAAGGGAGTGATTGTACCTTCTCACTAGGCTATAAGCCGAGATAAGGTTCTTCCCGGCAGATGTGGGCCTATCTAAGGGAGTGATTTTACCTCATCACTAGGCTATAAGCCGAGATAAGGTTCTTCCCGGCAGATGTGGGCCTATCTAAGGGAGTGATTTTACCTCATCACAAGGCTATAAGCGGAGATAAGGTTCTTCCTGGCAGATGTGGGCCTATCTAAGGGAGTGATTCTACCTCATCACTAGGCTATGAGCCGAGATAAGGATCTTCCCGACAGATGTGGGCCTATCTAAGGGAGTGATTCTACCTCATCACTAGGCTATGAGCCGAGATAAGGTTCTTCCTGGCAGATGTGGGCCTATCTAAGGGAGTGATTGTACCTCATCACTAGGCTATAAGCAGAGATAAGGTTCTTCCCGGCAGATGTGGGCCTATCTAAGGGAGTGATTCTACCTCATCACTAGGCTATAAGCGGAGATAAGGTTCTTCCTGGCTGACGAGGGCCTATCTAAGGGAGTGATTCTACCTCCTCACTAGGCTATAAGCGGAGATAAGGTTCTTCCTGGCTGACGAGGGCCTATCTAAGGGAGTGATTGTACGTCATCACTAGGCTATAAGCAGAGATAAGGTTCTTCCCGGCAGATGTGGGCCTATCTAAGGGAGTGATTGTACCTCCTCACTAGGCTATGAGCCGAGATAAGGTTCTTCCTGGGGCTCGTCCGGCATCTCTTTATAATGAGGTTTATTAATGAGACAAAGATATAATGTCTGTTCATATAGGGGATCGTATTTAGTTTAGATACAAGTTAATCGATAGATCACATATGTGTTGTTTTATGTTTCACGTATTGGTTTTATTTTGTTACATGTTATAATCGTATAGTAACGTATATATATCCTGTGTGTGTCACCAGAGGCCTGTATTCCGGAGGTATGTGGGAAGCAGCTCAGTGGGATTTCTGCTGATGAGAAAGTTGTGTTATTTCCATAAGATCAGGCGCCTGTGAAACCCTAAACCCACACGTTTGTCGTCTACACTTTATGACGTAAGAAGACTTATACTGGTTTCTGGGAGTCTGGCCAGTTGCTTCCAGTGTCGGGGGTATGCCTCCCTTCTGATGTACGTCCCCGGGGGTGGATGTTACCACTGAACATGAAGTCACATTATATGAATATAACTCCTAAAAGCTGCACATCTATAGGTTACACAACATTGCCACCTCGGTATCGGCAGGTAACAGAACCCGATCACCACAAAGCATTCTGGGTAATGTATACCATTACCATATGTGCACACCCCCTGGTCTGGTGGGACGACCGTTATCTAAAGGGGAGTATTCTTCTGATAAGTCTGTGAATATTAATCATAGACGGGATGAGAGGGGGGCCAGGAGAAAGAAAAAACTACAAAGGACTAAACCAGAAGGGGGAACCCTCAGGAGAGCTGCCCGTCCCTCCGGAGCCCTACTCACCTTCTCACCCTTGGTAACGTATATCGCTTATTGCTTGCGGTATTGATAAGTTACTCAGCCCGGTACATAGTCAAAGGTCCCCAATTGTGGATCCGTAGTGAAAAGGCTCCTGGTCAAGTCTGATCATTCTCTTAGGAAAGATGCATATTGCTAACTGAGGATCAGACATTGGTACCAAGTCCTTGGGAACTTTGAGATTACCTAGCCTGATACCGAGCTGGTAAATTTATAGTGCCGCCATATACCTCAAATGGTTAAAAGGTGATAGGAAGGGGCTGATGCTCCTACTCTTCTTTCATTTGGATTGTTGGATATTATTTGTGGTGATTGGCGATATTCAGTATGGATTGGAGGTAGCGGTATTATATCTCATTGCATTGATTGGCGATATTCAGTATGGATTGGAGGTAGCGGTATTATATCTCATTGCATTGATTGGCGATATTCAGTATGGATTGGAGGTAGCGGTATAATATCTCATTGCATTGATTGGCGATATTCAGTATGGATTGGAGGTAGCGGTATTATATCTCATGGCATTGATTGGCTGATATTCAGTATGGATTGGAGGTAGCGGTATTATATCTAATTGCATTGATTGGCGATATTCAGTATGGATTGGAGGTAGCGGTATTATATCTCATGGCATTGATTGGCGATATTCAGTATGGATTGGAGGTAGCGGTATTATATCTCATTGCATTGATTGGCGATATTCAGTATGGATTGGAGGTAGCAGTATTATATCTCATGGCATTGATTGGCGATATTCAGTATGGATTGGAGGTAGCGGTATTATATCTCATGGCATTGATTGGCGATATTCAGTATGGATTGGAGGTAGCAGTATTATATCTCATGGCATTGATTGGCGATATTCAGTATGGATTGGAGGTAGCGGTATTATATCTCATTGCATTGATTGGCGATATTCAGTATGGATTGGAGGTAGCGGTATTATATCTCATGGCATTGATTGGCGATATTCAGTATGGATTGGAGGTAGCGGTATTATATCTCATTGCATTGATTGGCGATATTCAGTATGGATTGGAGGTAGCGGTATTATATCTCATTGTCTATCACTGTACGGGTTGTATCTTGTATTTGGCTCCTATCTATAATAACCTCACATATATTTTGCACAGATGACGGAGCCTCGTCTTCTTTCTAATTGCACAAAATAATGAAGGTTCTCGCCAACGAGCTGAGAGGTTATTATGTCGCCCCTCCTCAGCAGGAACAATAACTGATATTTTCTCCTTTGATCCTTTCTTTTGTTTTTTTCTGTATATAAAGTATTTTTGCGCTTTATATCCACGACAGCCTGTGCCCTCTATGGGGTGTGCCAACCTGCCATGTGACCTCTCCTGGGTGCCAACCTGCCATATGACCTCGTCTGTCCCCTCTATGGGGTGTGCCAACCTGCCATGTGACCTCTCCTGTGCCCTCTATGGGGTGTGACAACCTGCCATGTGACCTCTCCTGTGCCCTCTATGGGGTGTGCCAACCTGCCATGTGACCTCTCTTGTGCCCTCTATGGGGTGTGACAACCTGCCATGTGACCTCTCCTGTGCCCTCTATGGGGTGTGCCAACCTGCCATATGACCTCGTCTGTCCCCTCTATGGGGTGTGCCAACCTGCCATGTGACCTCTCCTGTGCCCTCTATGGGGTGTGACAACCTGCCATGTGACCTCTCCTGTGCCCTCTATGGGGTGTGCCAACCTGCCATGTGACCTCTCTTGTGCCCTCTATGGGGTGTGACAACCTGCCATGTGACCTCTCCTGTGCCCTCTATGGGGTGTGCCAACCTGCCATGTGACCTCTCCTGTGCCCTCTATGGGGTGTGCCAACCTGCCATGTGACCTCTCCTGTGCCCTCTATGGGGTGCGCCAACCTGCCATGTGACCTCTCCTGTGCCCTCTATGGGGTGCGCCAACCTGCCATGTGACCTCTCCTGTGCCCGCTATGGGGTGCGCCAACCTGCCATGTGACCTCTCCTGTGCCCTCTATGGGGTGCGCCAACCTGCCATGTGACCTCTCCTGTGCCCTCTATGGGGTGCGCCAACCTGCCATGTGACCTCTCCTGTGCCCTCTATGGGGTGCGCCAACCTGCCATGTGACCTCTCCTGTGCCCTCTATGGGGTGCGCCAACCTGCCATGTGACCTCGACTGTGCCCTCTATGGGGTGCGCCAACCTGCCATGTGACCTCGACTGTCCCCTCTATGGGGTGTGCCAACCTGCCATGTGACCTCTACTGTCCCCTCTATGGGGTGTGCCAACCTGCCATGTGACCTCTTCTGTCCCCTCTATGGGGTGCGCCAACCTGCCATGTGACATCGCCTGTCCCCTCTATAGGTGGTGTCAACCTGCCATGTGACCTCTCCTGTGCCCTCTATGGGGTGTGCCAACCTGCCATGTGACCTCGACTGTCCCCTCTATGGGGTGCGCCAACCTGCCATGTGACCTCGCCTGTCCCCTCTATAGGTGGTGTCAACCTGCCATGTGACCTCTCCTGTGCCCTCTGTGGGGTGTGCCAACCTGTCATGCGACCTTGTCTGTCCCCTCTACGGGGGTGCCAACCTGCCATGTAATCTCGCCTGTCCCCTTTATAGGTGGCGCCAACCTGCCATGTGACTTCACCTGTCTCGCCAACCTGTCATGTGACCTTGTCTGTCCCCTCTACGGGGGTGCCAACCTGCCATGTAATCTCGCCTGTCCCCTTTCCAGGTGGCGCCAATCTGCCACGTGACCTCTTCTGTCCCCTCTACGGGGTGCGCCAACCTGCCATGTGACCGCTCCTGTCCCCTCTATGGGGGTGCCAACCTGCCATGTGACCTCGCCTGTCCCCTCTAAAGGTGGCGCCAACCTGCCATGTGACCTCGACTGTCCCGTCTATGGGGTGTGCCAACCTGCCATGTGACCTCTCCTGTGCCCTCTATGGGGTGTGCCAACCTGCCATGTGACCTCGACTGTCCCCTCTATGGGGTGCGCCAACCTGCCATGTGACCTCCTGTGCCCTCTATGGGGTGTGCCAACCTGCCATGTGACCTTGTCTGTCCCCTCTATGGGGTGCGCCAACCTGCCATGTGACCTCGCCTGTCCCCTCTAAAGGTGGCGCCAACCTGTCATGTGACCTCTCCTGTGCCCTCTAAAGGTGGCGCCAACCTGTCATGTGACCTCGCCTGTCCCCTCTAAAGGTGGCACCAACCTGCCATGTGACCTCTCCTGTGTCCTCTATTGGGTGCGCCAACCTGTCATGTGACCTCGTCTGTCCCCTCTATGGGGTGCGCCAACCTGCCATGTGACCTCTCCTGTGCCCTCTATTGGGTGCGCCAACCTTCTATATGACCTCGTCTGTCCCCTCTATGGGGTGCGCCAACCTGCCATGTGACCTCTCCTGTGCCCTCTATGGGGTGTGCCAACCTGCCATGTGACCTCGCCTGTCCCTCTATGGGGTGCGCCAACCTGCCATGTGACCTCGCCTGTCCCCTCTATAGGTGGTGTCAACCTGCCATGTGACCTCTCCTGTGCCCTCTATAGGTGGGGTCAACCTGCCATGTGACCTCTCCTGTGCCCTCTATGGGGTGCGCCAACCTGCCATGTGACCTCGTCTGTCCCCTCTATGGGGTGTGCCAACCTGCCATGTGACCTCTACTGTCCCCTCTATGGGGTGTGCCAACCTGCCATGTGACCTCTTCTGTCCCCTCTATGGGGTGCGCCAACCTGCCATGTGACCTCGTCTGTCCCCTCTATAGGAGGTGTCAACCAGCCATATGACCTCTCCTGTGCCCTCTATTTGGTGCGCCAACCTGCCATGTGACCTCGCCTGTCCCCTCTATAGGTGGTGTCAACCTGCCATGTGACCTCTCCTGTGCCCTCTGTGGGGTGTGCCAACCTGTCATGTGACCTTGTCTGTCCCCTCTACGGGGGTGCCAACCTGCCATATGACCACTCCTGTCCCCTCTATGGGGTGCGCCAACCTGCCATGTGACCTCTCCTGTGCCCTCTATGGGGTGTGCCAACCTGCCATGTGACCTCGTCTGTCCCCTCTATGGGGTGCGCCAACCTGCCATGTGACCTCTCCTGTGCCCTCTATGGGGGTGCCAACCTGCCATGTGACCTCGTCTGTCCCCTCTATAGGTGGTGTCAACCTGCCATGTGACCTCTCCTGTGCCCTCTATGGGGTGCGCCAACCTGCCATGTGACCTCTCCTGTGCCCTCTATGGGGTGTGCCAACCTGTCATGTGACCTCGTCTGTCCCCTCTACGGGGGTGCCAACCTGCCATGTGACCACTCCTGTCCCCTCTATGGGGTGTGCCAACCTGCCATGTAACCTCGCCTGTCCCCTCTTAAGGTGGCACCAACCTGTCATGTGACCTCTCCTGTGCCCTCTAAAGGTGGCGCCATCCTGTCATGTGACCTCACCTGTCTCCTCTACCTGTGGTGCCAACCTGCCATGTGACCTCTCCTGTCACCTCTAAAGGTGGCGCCAACCTGTCATGTGACCTCGACTGTCCCCTCTATGGGGTGTGCCAACCTGCCATGTGACCTCGCCTGTCCCCTCTATGGGGGCGCCAACCTGCCTTGGGACCACTCCTGTCCCCTCTATGGGGTGTGCCAACCTGCCATATGACCTCTCCTGTCCCCTCTACAGGTAACGCCAACCTGTCATGTGACTTCTCCTGTCCCGAATGCAGGTGGCGCCAACTTGCCATGTGACCACTCCTGTCCCCTCTATGGGGTGTGCCAACCTGCCATGTGACCTCGCCTGTCTCGTCTAAAGGTGGCGCCAACCTGCCATGTGACCTCTCCTGTCCACTCTAAAGGTGGCGTGAACCTGTCATGTGACCTCGTCTGTCCCCTCTATGGGGTGCGCCAACCTGCCATGTGACCTCGCCTGTCCCCTTTATAGGGTGCGCCAACCTGCCATGTGACCACTCCTGTCCCCTCTATAGGTAACACCAACCTGCCATGTTACCTCACCTGTCCCCTCTATGGGGTGTGCCAACCTGCCATGTGACCTCGCCTGTCTCGTCTAAAGGTGGCGCCAATCTGTCATGTGACTTGTCCTGTCCCCTCTGCAGGGGTGCCAACCTGCCATATGACCACTCCTGTCCCCTCTATGGGGTGGCGCCAATCTGCCATGTGACCTCTCCTGTGCCCCTATGCAGGTGTGCCAACCTGCCATGTGACCAGTCTGTCCCCTCTATGGGGTGCGCCAACCTGCCATGTGACCTCTCCTGTGCCTCTATGCAGGGGTGCCAACCTGCCATGTGACCTCGTCTGCCCCTCTATAGGTGGTGTCAACCTGTCATGTGACCTCGTCTGTGCCCTCTATGGGGTGCGCCAACCTGCCATGTGACCTCTCCTGTCTCCTCTATGGGGGTGCCAACCTGTCATGTGACCTCGTCTGTCCCCTCTATGGTGGTGCCAATCTGCCATGTGACCACTTCTGTAGCCCCTATGGGGTGTGCCAACCTGCCATGTAACCACGCCTGTCCCCTCTATAGGTGGCACCAACCTGTCATGTGACCTCTCCTGTGCCCTCTAAGGTGGCGCCATCCTGTCATGTGACCTCACCTGTCTCCTCTACCTGGTGCCAACCTGCCATGTGACCTCTCCTGTCACCTCTAAAGGTGGCGCCAACCTGTCATGTGACCTCGACTGTCCCCTCTATGGGGTCTGCCAACCTGCCATGTGACCTCGCCTGTCCCCTCTATGGGGGCGCCAACCTGCCATGGGACCACTCCTGTCCCCTCTATGGGGTGTGCCAACCTGCCATATGACCTCTCCTGTCCCCTCTACAGGTAACGCCAACCTGTCATGTGACTTCTCCTGTCCCGAATGCAGGTGGCGCCAACTTGCCATGTGACCACTCCTGTCCCCTCTATGGGGTGTGCCAACCTGCCATGTGACCTCGCCTGTCTCGTCTAAAGGTGGCGCCAACCTGCCATGTGACCTCTCCTGTCCACTCTAAAGGTGGCGTGAACCTGTCATGTGAGCTCGTCTGTCCCCTCTATGGGGTGCGCCAACCTGCCATGTGACCTCGCCTGTCCCCTTTATGGGGTGCGCCAACCTGCCATGTGACCACTCCTGTCCCCTCTATAGGTAACACCAACCTGCCATGTTACCTCACCTGTCCCCTCTATGGGGTGTGCCAACCTGCCATGTGACCTCGCCTGTCTCGTCTAAAGGTGGCGCCAACCTGCCATGTGACTTCTCCTGTCCCCAATGCAGGTGGCACCAATCTGCCTTGTAACCAGTCCTGCCCCCTCTAAAGGTGGCGCCAACCTGTCATGTGACCTTGTCTGTCCCCTCAACGGGGGTGCCAACCTGCCTTGTGACCTCTCCTGTCTCCTTAATGGGGAGCGCCAACCTGCCATGTGATCTCGCCTGTCCCCTCTATAGGTGGCGCCAATCTGCCACGTGATCTCTTCTGTAGCCCCTACGGGGGGGGGAACCAATCTGCCATGTAACCACTCCTGTCCCCTCAATTGGGTGTGCCAACCTGCCATATGGCCTCGCCTGTCCCCTCAATGGGATGCGCCAACCTGCCGTATGACCTCGTCTGTCCCCTCTATGGGGGCGTCAACCTGTCATGTGACCTCTCCTGTCCCCTCTAAAGGTGGCACCAACCTGCCATGTGACCGCTCCTGTCTTCTCTATAGGGTGCGCCAACCTGCCATGTGACCTCTCCTGTGCCCTCTAAAGGTGGCGCCAACCTGTCATGTGACCTTACCTGTCTCCTCTACCTGTGTTGCCAACCTGCCATGTGACCAGTCCTGTCCCCCTACAGGTGGTGCCAATCTGCCACGTGACCTCTCCTGTCCCCCCCTAGGGGGGGCGCCAACCTGCCACCCCAAGACTGCCCCTCCCCTGGTGCTGACACGCTCCCTGCTGAGCTCTGCCACATGCACAGCTTAGCAGAAAGCTTACCATAACAGGCCTGGGAACCTTCATCAGCACCCAGGCTCTCATGGTACAGGAGAGGACTACACAGGTGAGGGACTGTAGAGAGGGAGGTACAGGTGAGGGACTGTAAAGAGGGAGGTACAGGTGAGGGACCGTAGAGAGGGAGGTACAGGTGAGGGACCGTAGAGAGGGAGGTACAGGTGAGGGACCGTAGAGAGGGAGGTACAGGTGAGGGACCGTAGAGAGGGAGGTACAGGTGAGGGACCATAGAGAGGGATATACAGGTGAGGGACCGTAGAGAGGGAGGTACAGGTGAGGGACTCGTAGAGAGAGGAGGTGCAGGTGAGGGACCGTAGAGGAGGAGGTACAGGTGAGGGACCGTAGAGGAGGAGGCACAGGTGAGGGACTGTAGAGGAGGAGGCACAGGTGAGGGACTGTAGAGGAGGAGGCACAGGTGAGGGACCGTAGAGGAGGAGGCACAGGTGAGGGACTGTAGAGGAGGAGGTACAGGTGAGGGACCGTAGAGGAGGAGGCACAGGTGAGGGACTGTAGAGGAGGAGGTACAGGTGAGGGACTGTAGAGGAGGAGGTACAGGTGAGGGACCGTAGAGGAGGAGGCACAGGTGAGGGACCGTAGAGGAGGAGGTACAGGTGAGGGACCGTAGAGGAGGAGGCACAGGTGAGGGACTGTAGAGGGGGAGGCACAGGTGAGGGACTGTAGAGGAGGAGGCACAGGTGAGGGACTGTAGAGGAGGAGGCACAGGTGAGGGACTGTAGAGGAGGAGGCACAGGTGAGGGACCGTAGAGGGGGAGGTACAGGTGAGGGACCGTAGAGGGGGAGGTACAGGTGAGGGACCGTAGAGGGGGAGGTACAGGTGAGGGACCGTAGAGAGGGAAGTACAGGTGAAGGACCGTAGAGGGGGAGGTACAGGTGAGGGACTGTACAGAGGGAGGTGAAGGTGAGGGACTGTAGAGAGGGAGGTGAAAGTGAGGGACTGTAGAGAGGGAGGTACAGGTGAGGGACTGTAGAGAGGGAGGTACAGGTGAGGGACTATAGAGGGGGAGGTACAGGTGGGGGACCGTAGAGGAGGCAGGTCCAGGTGGGGGACTGTAGAGGACGAGGAACCCCAAGTGCTGACACCCCAAGACTGTCCCTCCCCCCGGTGCTGACACGCTCCCTACTGAGCTCTGCCACATGCACAGCTTAGCAGGAAGCTAACCATGGGAACCTTCATCAGCGCCCAGGCTCTCATGGTACAGGAGAGGGACTGCACAGGTGAGGGACTGTAGAGGAGGAGGCACAGGTGAGGGACTGTAGAGGAGGCGGCACAGGTGAGGGACTGTAGAGGAGGAGGCACAGGTGAGGGACTGTAAAGGAGGAGGCACCGGTGAGGGACTGTAGAGGAGGAGGCACCGGTGAGGGACTGTAGAGGAGGAGGCACAGGTGAGGGACTGTAGAGGAGGAGGCACAGGTGAGGGACTGTAGAGGAGTAGGCACCGGTGAGGAACTGTAGAGGAGGAGGCACAGGTGAGGGACTGTACAGGAGGAGGCACAGCAGAGGGACTATAGAGGAGGAGGCACAGGTGAGGGACTGTAGAGGAGGAGGCACAGGTGAGGGACTGTAGAGGAGGCACAGGTAAGGGACTGTAGAGGGGGAGGCACAGGTGAGGGACTGTAGAGGAGGAGGCACAGGTGAGGGACTGTAGAGGAGGAGGCACAGGTGAGGGACTGTAGAGGAGGAGGCACAGGTGAGGGACTGTACAGGAGGAGGCACAGGTGAGGGACTGTACAGGAGGAGGCACAGGTGAGGGACTTACAGGAGGAGGCACCGGTGAGGGACTGTACAGGAGGAGGCACAGGTGAGGGACTGTAGAGGAGGAGGCACAGGTGAGGGACTGTAGAGGAGGAGGCACAGGTGAGGGACTGTAGAGGAGGAGGCACAGGTGAGGGACTGTAGAGGAGGCGCAGGTGAGGGACTGTAGAGGAGGAGGCGCAGGTGAGGGACTGTAGAGGAGGAGGCGCAGGTGAGGGACTGTAGAGGAGGAGGCGCAGGTGAGGGACTGTAGAGGAGGAGGCGCAGGTGAGGGACTGTAGAGGAGGAGGCGCAGGTGAGGGACTGTAGAGGAGGAGGCGCAGGTGAGGGACTGTAGAGGAGGAGGCGCAGGTGAGGGACTGTAGAGGAGGAGGCACAGGTGAGGGATTGTAGAGAGGAAGGTACAGGTGAGGGACCGTAGAGAGGGAGGTACAGGTGAGGGACCGTAGAGAGGGAGGTACAGGTGAGGGACCGTAGAGAGGGAGGTACAGGTGAGAAACCGTAGAGAGGGAGGTACAGGTGAGGGACCATAGAGAGGGAGGTACAGGTGAGGGACCGTAGAGAGGGAGGCGCAGGTGAGGGACCGTAGAGAGGGAGGCGCAGGTGAGGGACTGTAGAGGAGGAGGCACAGGTGAGGGACCGTAGAGGAGGAGGCACAGGTGAGGGACCGTAGAGGAGGAGGCACAGGTGAGGGACCGTAGAGGAGGAGGCGCAGGTGAGGGACCGTAGAGGAGGAGGCACAGGTGAGGGACCGTAGAGGAGGAGGCACCGGTGAGGGACCGTAGAGGAGGAGGCACCGGTGAGGGACTGTAGAGGAGGAGGCACAGGTGAGGGACTGTACAGGAGGAGGCGCCGGTGAGGGACTGTACAGGAGGAGGCGCCGGTGAGGGACTGTACAGGAGGAGGCACCGGTGAGGGACTGTACAGGAGGAGATACAGGTGAGGGACTGTACAGGAGGAGGCACCGGTGAGGGACTGTACAGGAGGAGGCACAGGTGAGGGACTGCAGAGAAGGGAGGTACAGGTGAGGGACCGTAGAGAGGGAAGCACAAGTGAGGGTACCGTAGAGGGGGAGGTTCCGGTGAGGGACCGTAAAGAGGGAGGTACAGGTGAGGGACCGTAGAGAGGGAGGTACAGGTGAGGGACCGTAGAGGGGAGGTACAGGTGAGGGACTGTAGAGGGGGAGCTACAGGTGAGGGACTGTAGAGAGGGAGCTACAGGTGAGGGACTGTAGAGAGGGAGGTACAGGTGAGGACCGTAAAGAGGGAGGTACAGGTGAGGGACCGTAAAGAGGGAGGTACAGGTGAGGGACCGTAGAGAGGGAAGTACAGGTGAGGGACCGTAGAGGAGGAGGTACAGGTGAGGGACCGTAGAGAGGGAAGTACAGGTGAGGGACTGTAGAGGGGAGGTACAGGTGAGGGACTGTAGAGAGGGAGGTACAGGTGAGGGACTATAGAGGGGGAGGTACAGGTGAGGGACCGTAGAGGAGGCAGGTCCAGGTGGGGGACTGTAGAGGACGAGGAACCCCAAGTGCTGACACCCCAAAACTGTCCCTCCCCCCGGTGCTGACACGCTCCCTACTGAGCTCTGCCACATGCACAGCTTAGCAGGAAGCTTACATGGGAACCTTCATCAGCGCCCAGGCTCTCATGGTACAGGAGAGGGACTGCACAGGTGAGGGACTGTAGAGGAGGAGGCACAGGTGAGGGACTGTAGAGGAAGAGGCACAGGTGAGGGACTGTAGAGGAGGAGGCACAGGCGAGGGACTGTAGAGGAGGAGGCACAGGTGAGGGACTGTAGAGGAGGAGGCACAGGTGAGGGACTGTAGAGGAGGAGGCACAGGTGAGGGACTGTAGAGGAGGAGGCACAGGTGAGGGACTGTAGAGGAGGAGGCACAGGTGAGGGACTGTAGAGGAGGCACAGGTGAGGGACTGTAGAGGAGGAGGCACAGGTGAGGGACTGTAGAGGAGGAGGCACAGGTGAGGGACTGTAGAGGAGGAGGCACAGGTGAGGGACTGTAGAGGAGGAGGCACAGGTGAGGGACTGTAGAGGAGGAGGCACAGGTGAGGGACTGTAGAGGAGGAGGCACAGGTGAGGGACTGTAGAGGAGGAGGCACAGGTGAGGGACTGTAGAGGAGGAGGCACAGGTGAGGGACTGTAGAGGAGGAGGCACAGGTGAGGGACTGTAGAGGAGGAGGCACAGGTGAGGGACTGTAGAGGAGGCGCAGGTGAGGGACTGTAGAGGAGGAGGCGCAGGTGAGGGACTGTAGAGGAGGAGGCGCAGGTGAGGGACTGTAGAGGAGGAGGCGCAGGTGAGGGACTGTAGAGGAGGAGGCACAGGTGAGGGACTGTAGAGAGGGAGGTACAGGTGAGGACCGTAAAGAGGGAGGTACAGGTGAGGGACCGTAGAGGGGGAGGTACAGGTGAGGGACCGTAGAGAGGGAGGTACAGGTGAGGGACCATAGAGAGGGAGGTGCAGGTGAGGGACCGTAGAGAGGGAGGCGCAGGTGAGGGACTGTAGAGGAGGAGGCACAGGTGAGGGACTGTACAGGAGGAGGCACAGGTGAGGGACTGTAGAGAGGGAGGCACAGGTGAGGGACCATAGAGGGGGAGGTACAGGTGAGGGACCGTAGAGGGGGAGGTACAGGTGAGGGACCGTAGAGGGAGAGGTACAGGTGAGGGACCCTAGAAAGGGAGGTACAGGTGAGGGACCATAGAGGGGGAGGCACAGGTGAGGGACTGTAGAGGAGGAGGCACAGCTGAGGGACTGTAGAGGAGGAGGCACAGGTGAGGGACTGTAGAGGAGGAGGCACAGGTGAGGGACTGTAGAGGAGGAGGCACAGGTGAGGGACTGTAGAGGAGGAGGCACAGGTGAGGGACTGTAGAGGAGGAGGCACAGGTGAGGGACTGTAGAGGAGGAGGCAAGGTGAGGGACTGTAGAGGAGGAGGCACAGGTGAGGGACTGTAGAGGAGGAGGCACAGGTGAGGGACTGTAGAGGAGGAGGCACAGCTGAGGGACTGTAGAGGAGGAGGCACAGCTGAGGGACTGTAGAGGAGGGCTGTGCCCTCGGTTTGTGGCCCTCAGGGCCCTCGGAGTCCGCTTTCCGCCCAGCACTGCCCTCTGGTGTCAGACTCAGTATTCCACCTCTCTCGCCGGTAGCAAAGATGGCGGCGCCGGGGTCCCGGTCACATGACAGATGACGTCATGCAGGGGAGGAGTGCGATGCGGTGAGAACGGAGGAAAACAAAGATGGCGGCGTGAGTCGGCGGATAGGAGATGTCCGAGGAGCGGGAGGAGCAGGGGCCCATGGCCTCATCTTCTTCTGCGGAGCAGGAGGATTCTCCGGGCGGAGCGGGCCCGGCCAGACTTCTCCTGCTGCCCCCGGAGCAGGACCAGGACTGGCCGCCCAAGAAGCGGCTGCGGGTGGAGGCCGAGCCTGGAAGCGTCCGCCTGGAGGAGCGGCTGTACTCGGTGCTGTGCTGCACGGTGTGCCTGGACCTGCCCAAGTCCTCAGTCTACCAGGTGAGGGGCCCCCGGAAGTGCTGTCACCCCAAGACCGCCCCTCCCCCCGGTGCTGTCACCCCAGGACCGCCCCTCCCCCCGGTGCTGTCACCCCAGGACCGCCCCTCCCCCCGGTGCTGTCACCCCAGGACCGCCCCTCCCCCCGATGCTGTCACCCCAGGACCGCCCCTCCCCCCCGGTGCTGTCACCCCAGGACCGCCCTCTCCCGATGCTGTCACCCCAGGACCGCCTCTCCCGGTGCTGTCACCCCAGGACCGCCCCTCCCCCGGTGCTGTCACCCCAGGACCGCCCCTCCCCGGTGCTGTCACCCCAAGACTGCCCCTCCCCCGGTGCTGTCACCCCAGGACCGCCCCTCCCCCGGCTGCTTTCACCCCAGGACCGCTCTCCCCAGTGCTGTCACCCCAGGACTGCCCCTCCCCCGTTGCTGTCACCCCAGGACTGCCCCTCCCCAGTTGCTGTCACCCCAGGACCGCCCCTCCCCGTGCTGTCACCCCAAGACTGCCTCCCCTCGGTGCTATCACTCCAGGACTGTCCCTCCCCCGGTGCTGTCACCCCAAGGCTACCTCCCCGTACTGTCACCCCAAGGCTGCCTCCCCCGGTGCTGTCACCCCAGGACTGCCCTCCTCGGTGCTGTCACCCCAAGACTGCCCTCCCTCTGGTGCTGTCACCCCAGGACTGCCCCTCCCGTGCTGTCACCCCAAGGCTGTCCCTCCTCGGTGCTGTCACCCCAAGACTGCCCCTCCTGGTGCTGTCACCCCAAGGCTGCCCCTCCCCGGTGCTGTCACCCCAGGATCGCCCCTCCCCGATGCTGTCACCCCAGGACCGCCCCTCCCCTATGTGCTGTCACCCCAGGACTGCCCTCCCCCGGTGCTGTCACCCCAGGACCGCCCCTCCCCTGTGCTGTCACCCCAGGACTGCCCCTCCCCTGTGCTGTCACCCCAAGACTGCCCCTCCCCGGTGCTGTCACCCCTAGGCTGCCCCTCCCGGTGCTGTCACCCCAGGCTGCCCCTCCCCGGTGCTGTCACCCCAAGGCTGCCCCTCCCCTGGTGCTGTCACCCCAAGGCTGGCCCTCCCCTACGGTGCTGTCACCCCAAGACTGCCCCTCCCCACGTTTGCTGTCACCCCAGGGCTGCCCCTCCGCCACGGTGCTGTCACCCCAAGACTGCCTAGCCCCGGTGCTCTCACCCCAGTACTGTCCCTCCCCCGGTGATCTCGCCCCAGGACTGCCCCTCCCCACGGTGCTGTCACCCCAAGACTGCCCTCCCCAGTGCTGTCACCCCAGGACTGCCCCTCCCTGTGCTGTCACCCCAGGACTGCCCCTCCCCTGTGCTGTCACCCCAGGACTGCCCCTCCCCTGTGCTGTCACCCAGGACTGCCCTCCCAGTGCTGTCACCCCACAGGCTGCCTCTCCCTCGTGCTGTCACCCCAAGACTGCCTCCCCAGTGCTGTCACCCCAAGACTGCCCTCCCCCTGTGCTGTCACCCCAAGACTGCCCCTCCCCTGTGCTGTCACCCCAAGACTGCCCTCCCCTGTGCTGTCACCCCAAGACTGCCCCTCCCCCTGTGCTGTCACCCCAAGACTGCCCTCCCCCTGTGCTGTCACCCCAAGACTGCCCTCCCCCTGTGCTGTCACCCCAAGACTGCCCCTCCCCTGTGCTGTCACCCCAGGACTGCCCCTCCCCCCTGTGCTGTCACCCCAAGACTGCCCCTCCCCCCTGTGCTGTCACCCCAAGACTGCCCCTCCCCCCTGTGCTGTCACCCCAAGACTGCCCCTCCCCCCAGTGCTGTGACTCCATGACTGTCCCGCCCCCCTGCTGTTTAATAGCAGCTGTGGGGGTGCAGGTCACTTTCCAGGTCTCTGACCAGTCCAGGGAAGTGCTGACCGGGACCCTGACCATCACCGCCTGACGCTGCCCCTGATCTCCTGACCGAGACCCTGACCATCACCGCCTGACGCTGCCCCTGATCTCCTGACCGGGACCCTGACCATCACCGCCTGACGCTGCTCCTGATCTCCTGACTGGGACCCTGACCATCACCGCCTGACGCTGCCCCTGATCTCCTGACCGGGACCCTGACCATCACCGCCTGACGCTGCCCCTGATCTCCTGACCGGGACCCTGACCATCACCGCCTGACGCTGCCCCTGATCTCCTGACCGGGACCCTGACCATCACCGCCTGACGCTGCCCCTGATCTCCTGACCGGGACCCTGACCATCACCGCCTGACGCTGCCCCTGATCTCCTGACCGGGACCCTGACCATCACCGCCTGACGCTGCCCCTGATCTCCTGACCGGGACCCTGACCATCACCGCCTGACGCTGCCCCTGATCTCCTGACCGGGACCCTGACCATCACCGCCTGACGCTGCCCCTGATCTCCTGACCGGGACCCTGACCATCACCGCCTGACGCTGCCCCTGATCTCCTGACCGGGACCCTGACCATCACCGCCTGACGCTGCCCCTGATCTCCTGACCGGGACCCTGACCATCACCGCCTGACGCTGCCCCTGATCTCCTGACCGGGACCCTGACCATCACCGCCTGACGCTGCCCCTGATCTCCTGACCGGGACCCTGACCATCACCGCCTGACGCTGCCCCTGATCTCCTGACCGGGACCCTGACCATCACCGCCTGACGCTGCCCCTGATCTCCTGACCGGGACCCTGACCATCACCGCCTGACGCTGCCCCTGATCTCCTGACCGAGACCCTGACCATCACCGCCTGACGCTGCCCCTGATCTCCTGACCGGGACCCTGACCATCACCGCCTGACGCTGCCCCTGATCTCCTGACCGGGACCCTGACCATCACCGCCTGACGCTGCCCCTGATCTCCTGACCGGGACCCTGACCATCACCGCCTGACGCTGCCCCTGATCTCCTGACCGGGACCCTGACCATCACCGCCTGACGCTGCCCCTGATCTCCTGACCGGGACCCTGACCATCACCGCCTGACGCTGCCCCTGATCTCCTGACCGGGACCCTGACCATCACCGCCTGACGCTGCTCCTGATCTCCTGACCGGGACCCTGACCATCACCGCCTGACGCTGCCCCTGATCTCCTGACCGGGACCCTGACCATCACCGCCTGACGCTGCCCCTGATCTCCTGACCGGGACCCTGACCATCACCGCCTGACGCTGCTCCTGATCTCCTGACCGGGACCCTGACCATCACCGCCTGACGCTGCCCCTGATCTCCTGACCGGGACCCTGACCATCACCGCCTGACGCTGCCCCTGATCTCCTGACCGGGACCCTGACCATCACCGCCTGACGCTGCTCCTGATCTCCTGACCGGGACCCTGACCATCACCGCCTGACGCTGCCCCTGATCTCCTGACCGGGACCCTGACCATCACCGCCTGACGCTGCCCCTGATCTCCTGACCGGGACCCTGACCATCACCGCCTGACGCTGCCCCTGATCTCCTGACCGGGACCCTGACCATCACCGCCTGACGCTGCCCCTGATCTCCTGACCGGGACCCTGACCATCACCGCCTGACGCTGCCCCTGATCTCCTGACCGGGACCCTGACCATCACCGCCTGACGCTGCCCCTGATCTCCTGACCGGGACCCTGACCATCACCGCCTGACGCTGCCCCTGATCTCCTGACCGGGACCCTGACCATCACCGCCTGACGCTGCCCCTGATCTCCTGACCGGGACCCTGACCATCACCGCCTGACGCTGCCCTGATCTCCTGACCGGGACCCTGACCATCACCGCCTGACGCTGCCCCTGATCTCCTGACCGGGACCCTGACCATCACCGCCTGACGCTGCCCCTGATCTCCTGACCGGGACCCTGACCATCACCGCCTGACGCTGCCCCTGATCTCCTGACCGGGACCCTGACCATCACCGCCTGACGCTGCCCCTGATCTCCTGACCGGGACCCTGACCATCACCGCCTGACGCTGCCCCTGATCTCCTGACCGGGACCCTGACCATCACCGCCTGACGCTGCCCCTGATCTCCTGACCGGGACCCTGACCATCACCGCCTGACGCTGCCCCTGATCTCCTGACCGGGACCCTGACCATCACCGCCTGACGCTGCCCCTGATCTCCTGACCGGGACCCTGACCATCACCGCCTGACGCTGCCCCTGATCTCCTGACCGGGACCCTGACCATCACCGCCTGACGCTGCCCCTGATCTCCTGACCGGGACCCTGACCATCACCGCCTGACGCTGCCCCTGATCTCCTGACCGGGACCCTGACCATCACCGCCTGACGCTGCCCCTGATCTCCTGACCGGGACCCTGACCATCACCGCCTGACGCTGCCCCTGATCTCCTGACCGGGACCCTGACCATCACCGCCTGACGCTGCCCCTGATCTCCTGAC
This sequence comes from Bufotes viridis, assembly GCA_033119425.1. Taxonomy (NCBI): domain Eukaryota; kingdom Metazoa; phylum Chordata; class Amphibia; order Anura; family Bufonidae; genus Bufotes; species Bufotes viridis. The sequence goes on along the minus strand of JAKVIS010000650.1, from coordinate 8,317 downwards.
CGGGACCCTGACCATCACCGCCTGACGCTGCCCCTGATCTCCTGACCGAGACCCTGACCATCACCGCCTGACGCTGCCCCTGATCTCCTGACCGGGACCCTGACCATCACCGCCTGACGCTGCCCCTGATCTCCTGACCGGGACCCTGACCATCACCGCCTGACGCTGCCCCTGATCTCCTGACCGGGACCCTGACCATCACCGCCTGACGCTGCCCCTGATCTCCTGACCGGGACCCTGACCATCACCGCCTGGCGCTGCCCCTGATCTCTGACCGGGACCCTGACCATCACCGCCTGACGCTGCCCCTGATCTCCTGACCGGGACCCTGACCATCACCGCCTGACGCTGCCCCTGATCTCCTGACCGGGACCCTGACCATCACCGCCTGACGCTGCCCCTGATCTCCTGACCGGGACCCTGACCATCACCGCCTGACGCTGCCCCTGATCCCCTGACCGGGACCCTGACCATCACCGCCTGACGCTGCCCCTGATCTCCTGACCGGGACCCTGACCATCACCGCCTGACGCTGCTCCTGACCGAGACCCTGACCATCACGGCCTGACGCTGCCCCTGATCTCCTGACCGGGACCCTGACCATCACGGCCTGACGCTGCTCCTGATCTCCTGACCGGGACCCTGACCATCACCGCCTGACGCTGTCCCTGATCTCCTGACCGGGACCCTGACCATCACCGCCTGACGCTGCCCCTGATCTCCTGACCGGGACCCTGACCATCACCGCCTGACGCTGCCCCTGATCTCCTGACCGGGACCCTGACCATCACCGCCTGACGCTGCCCCTGATCTCCTGACCGGGACCCTGACCATCACCGCCTGACGCTGCCCCTGATCTCCTGACCGGGGCCCTGACCATCACCGCCTGACGCTGCCCCTGATCTCCTGACCGGGACCCTGACCATCACCGCCTGACGCTGCTCCTGACCGAGACCCTGACCATCACGGCCTGACGCTGCCCCTGATCTCCTGACCGGGGCCCTGACCATCACCGCCTGACGCTGCTCCTGACCGAGACCCTGACCATCACGGCCTGACGCTGCCCCTGATCTCCTGACCGGGGCCCTGACCATCACGGCCTGACGCTGCCCCTGATCTCCTGACCGGGACCTGACCCTCCCCACTCACTCACACACACAGACGCCTTTTTTTCCTTCCTTTTCAAATGTTGGTATTGTTGTTGTTGTTGTTCTTTTTAGTTAAAGGGCTTGTCCACTTTCTGTCACTGCTGACTGATGTTTGTGATGATTATTCGGTTACTATAGTCTGTCTGTCCCCAGGTCTGCCCCCTAGGCCACACTAGGGGTTTGTCACGATACCAACATTTGGATTCGGTTTCGATACCATAAAAAAGTATTGCAAAAATACCCACATATTAGCCTCAGACGGCAGTACCAGACTTCTACGGGTTTTATTTTGCTTTATTACTTATAATCCTTATATATATAATCACTACACCCCCCTGTAGATGTCTGTAGGGGATGTATACAACTCGTCTCCTCCCCTCCCTGCTCAGTGACATCTCCACATATCACAGAGCATGCTCACTACACTGCCCTGTAGATGTCTGAACGGGTTGTATACAGCTCACCTCCTCCCCTCCCTGCGCAGTGACCTCTCCACATATGACAGAGCATGCTCACTACACCCCCCTGTAGATGTCTGTACGGGTTGTATACAGCTCACCTCCTCCCCTCCCTGCACAGTGACCTCTTAACATATCACAGAGCATGCTCACTACACTCCCCTGTAGAGGATGTATACAGCTCACCTCCTCCCCTCCCTGCACAGTGACCTCTCCACATAGCACAGAGCATGCTCAATACACTCCCCTGTAGATGTCTGTACGGGTTGTATACAGCTCCCCTCCCTGCACAGTGACCTCTCCACATAGCACAGAGCATGCTCACTACACCCCCCTGTAGATGTCTGTACGGGTTGTATACAGCTCCACTCCCTGCACAGTGACCTCTCCACATAGCACAGAGCATGCTCAATACACTCCCCTGTAGATGTCTGTAGGGGATGTGTACAGCTCACCTCCTCCCCTCCCTGCGCAGTGACCTCTCCACATATCACAGAGCATGCTCACTACACTCCCCTGTAGATGTCTGTACGGGTTGTATACAGCTCACCTCCTCCCCTCCCTGCACAGTGACCTCTCCACATAGCACAGAGCATGCTCACTACACCCCCTGTAGATGTCTGTACGGGTTGTATACAGCTCCACTCCCTGCACAGTGACCTCTCCACATATCCCAGAGCATGCTCACTACACCCCCTGTAGATGTCTGTACGGGTTGTATACAGCTCCTCCTCCCCTCCCTGCACAGTGACCTCTCCACATAGCACAGAGCATGCTCAATACACTCCCCTGTAGATGTCTGTACGGGTTGTATACAGCTCCCTCCTCCTCCTGCACAGTGACCTCTCCACATATCACAGAGCATGCTCACTACACTCCCTGTAGATGTCTGTACGGGTTGTATACAGCTCCCCTCCTCCCCTCCTGCACAGTGAACTCTCCACATAGACAGAGCATGCTCAATACACTCCCCTGTAGATGTCTGTACGGGTTGTATACAGCTCCCCTCCTCCCCTCCCTGCACAGTGACCTCTCCACATAGCACAGAGCATGCTCAATACACTCCCCTGTAGATGTCTGTACGGGTTGTATACAGCTCACCTCCTCCCCTCCCTGCACAGTGAACTCTCCACATATCCCAGAGCATGCTCACTACACCCCCCTGTAGATGTCTGTACGGGTTGTATACAGCTCCCCTCCTCCCCTCCCTGCACAGTGACCTCTCCACATAGCACAGAGCATGCTCACTACACCCCCCTGTAGATGTCTGTACGGGTTGTATACAGCTCACCTCCTCCCCTCCCTGCACAGTGAACTCTCCACATATCACAGAGAATGCTCACTACACCCCCCTGTAGATGTCTGTAGAGGATGTATACAGCTCCCTGTACAGTGACCTCTCCAAATATCACAGAGCATGCTCACTACACTCCTGTGTAGATGTCTGTACAGGTTGTATACAGCTCACCTCCTCCCGTCCCTGCACAGTGACCTCTCCACATCTCACAGAGCATGCTCACTACACCCCCCTGTAGATGTCTGTAGAGGATGTATACAGCTCCCTGTACAGGGACCTCTCCAAATATCACAGAGCATGCTCACTACACTCCCCTGTAGATGTCTGTAGAGGATGTATACAGCTCCCTGTACAGTGACCTCTCCAAATATCACAGAGCATGCTCACTACACTCCCCTGTAGATGTCTGTAGAGGATGTATACAGCTCCCTGTACAGTGACCTCTCCAAATATCACAGAGCATGCTCACTACACTCCCCTGTAGATGTCTGTAGAGGATGTATACAGTTCACCTCCTCCCCTCCCTGCACAGTGACCTCTCCACCTATCACAGAGCATGCTCACTACACTCCCCTGTAGATGTCTGTAGAGGATGTATACAGCTCCCTGTACAGTGACCTCTCCAAATATCACAGAGCATGCTCACTACACTCCCCTGTAGATGTCTGTAGAGGATGTATACAGTTCACCTCCTCCCCTCCCTGCACAGTGACCTCTCCACCTATCACAGAGCATGCTCACTACACTCCCCTGTAGATGTCTGTAGAGGATGTATACAGCTCACCTCCTCCCCTCCCTGCACAGTGACCTCTTCACATATGACAGCGCATGCTCACTACACTCCCCTGTAGAGGATGTATACAGCTCACCTCCTCCCCTCCCTGCACAGTGACCTCTCCACATATGACAGCGCATGCTCACTACACCCCCCTGTAGATGTCTGTAGGGGATGTGTACAGCTCACCTCCTCCCCTCCCTGCACAGTGACCTCTCCACATATGACAGCGCATGCTCACTACACTGCCCTGTAGATGTCTGTACGGGTTGTATACAGCTCACCTCCTCCCCTCCCTGCACAGTGACCTCTCCACATATCACAGAGCATGCTCACTACAAGATGTCTGCCCCGGTAATCATGTAAAGAGAGTATCCGACAGTAAGAGCAGATTCAGTCCGGTATATATCCCTTTAAAGGGAACCCTGCACATTGAACGTGGTGTTTGAGCTGTGAGGAGTCACACCTTTTGGTGCGGGGGGGGACACTTAAAGGGTCTGTACCGTCTTCTGTAAGTTAAGTTCTGCAACTTCTAGCAAACCTTTGTTTAATTCCTCACTATTTGCAAGGCCTCTGCTTGCTGTCAGTAAATGTAAGTTTCTCCCATCTGGTCCTGCACACACACAGCTGAGTGTTTGCTTCAGTGTATCTGTGAGCAATCCTTTACGGATCTACCTTCTCCGCAGTGCACCAATGGACACCTGATGTGCGCTGGCTGCTTCATCCATCTCCTGGCAGACGCTCGGCTGAAGGAAGAACAGGCCACGTGCCCAAACTGCCGCTGCGAGATCAGCAAGAGCCTGTGCTGCCGGAACCTGGCGGTGGAGAAGGCGGTGAGCGAGCTTCCCTCCGAGTGCGGCTTCTGCATGAAAGCGTTCCCCCGCTCGCTGCTGGAGAGACACAAGAAGGAGGAATGTCAGGACCGGTACGAGACGGGGCGGTGGTAGACATGGTGGGCGCACTGCCGGCGCTCAACTGCTAGTATACCTGCCTTTATCAAGTCACCTACATTCCCTACGTCAGCACGACGCGTTTCGTCTGTCCCAGCCTTTCTCAGCTGCTGTATGGCAGAGGACAGATAAAACGCGCCGGTTTACGTACTGAATGTGCTCACCTCATATTAAAGAATGGGTGGAGGTGCCAAGTGCCACACGACCTTCTCTGCATCTCGATCTTCGAAGCCCTCACCCATTATATTCTTGTCGGCTGAACCCGCCGAGAGCGGCGTACATGGGGGGGTCCGACGGGGAGGTAATCCGTCACCAGCAGCTTTCTCCACTCTCCCCATAGCACACACGATCAGCCGGGGGGGGGATGGGTCAGCCCAATGGTGAGGGAGGGGCCTATGTCACTGTATTAAACCCTGCGTTTTCTCGGCCTACACTATGTTAAGACGTCGTGTCTTTGGAGAGCAGCTGCATGGACGTGGGACGCTGACTTCTCTGGGCATGCTCTGCGCAGAGGTCAGGAGGGAGTAGATAAGCTGTGATATCACCTATGGTGGATCCTGGATACATATAGGTGATACTTGTCATTGTAATCCTGCCTGTGATGATAATAAGACGGCTACTTAATGTACGGAACAGGAAATTGCGGCCTATTATTAGGCCTAGTGGCCAATGTGGAAATTGCAGGATTATATACATTTCTTTAAAATATCCAGGTAATTTCCTGATGGCACAGTCCCTTTAAGGGCCCTGCCACTTTTCTTGGTTTGACCAGGAGGGCACTAGAGAAGAATACAGGAGCTAGGATCTGCTGAGAGGAGGTAGGCCCCTTTACACAGCCCAACGAAGCCGATGATTGTCAGTGGAGGAGACACATTTACAGGCAGCGATCTCCTCCACAGTATAGAGAGCAGTGATCACTAATGCCATCGCTCGTCCTCGTACAGAAGCGTTCCTTCCTGACAATTGCCTGCTCGTCAGTGGAGGAGATACATTTACATGCAGTGATCTCCTCCACAGTATAGAGAGCAGTGATCACTAAGGTCATCGCTCGTCCCCATACAGAAGTGTTCCTTCCTGACAATCTTCCTGCTAGTCAGTGGAGGAGATACATTTACATGCAGTGATCTCCTCCACAGTATAGGGAGCAGTGATCACTAAGGTCATCGCTCGTCCCCATACAGAAGTGTTCCTTCCTGACAATCTTCTGCTAGTCAGTGGAGGAGACACATTTACATGCAGCGATCTCCTTTACAGTATAGGGAGCAGTGATCTCCTCCACAGTATGGGGAGCAGTGATCTCCTCCACAGTATGGGGAGCAGTGATCACTAACGCCATCGCTCGTCCCCATACAGAAGCGTTCCTTCCTGACAATTGCCTGCTCGTCAGTGGAGGAGACACATTTACATGCAGCGATCTCCTTTACAGTATAGGTAGCAGTGATCTCCTCCACAGTATAGGGAGCAGTGATCCCCTCCACAGTATAGGGAGCAGTGATCCCCTCCACAGTATAGGTAGCAGTGATCTCCTCCACAGTATAGGTAGCAGTGATCTCCTCCACAGTATAGGGAGCAGTGATCCCCTCCACAGTATAGGTAGCAGTGATCTCCTCCACAGTATAGGTAGCAGTGATCTCCTCCACAGTATAGGGAGCAGTGATCCCCTCCACAGTATAGGTAGCAGTGATCTCCTCCACAGTATGGGGAGCAGTGATCTCCTCCACAGTATGGGGAGCTGTGATCTCCTCCACAGTATGGGGAGCAGTGATCACTAACGCCATCGCTCGTCCAGAGTTGTTTATACACCGATCTGCTGCCGGCAATCGATTTCGGTTTCTGCACCCGCGATCCTATGACCCGGTGAAGTCTTCTGCTCGTTCATTGTGTAATCGGCGCAGCCTTATAAATCGCCAATTTGCGATAATCTGCCCAAATCCTGGGCCTTGTGAAGGGGCCCTAAGCCAGGCAGGTCCTGGAGCAGACCCCTTGGGTGTGATTTCATCCGTAGCCCCCGACCTCTGGGGCAGCGTCACAATACTCCACATGCCTCCTGCGTTCTAGGGACTGGATGGGGCCCCGGGGCCGGGACCTAGTGCTGACGCGCGCTCAGCTTGAGGTCGGGGGTCGGCTGTGGATTCGTAGTAAGGATCTATAAAGGGTTACCTGCAGTCAGTGTGGTTGGGGTCGTAGCAGTTACACTGGTGCTTGAAAGTATGTGAACCCTTCAGAGGTTTCCATGTTTCTGCATTAATTTGACCTATCGGAGAAGTCCTAAATTACATAACGAAGGAAATCCACAAATATTAGACGTGGAGGTCACGGCTCCAGATTCTCCGCCTGAGTGGTAAAAGTATGTGAACCCCTCCTCAGGATCTGGTGGGAGCCCTTTGTTTCCAGTAGTTGATGGCTCCTACATCGACATGGAGGAAGTTCAGCCCATTCCTCTGCACAGAACAGCGTCGGCTCTGCTATGCTGCTGGTTTCCACTCGCTGCAGGTCTTTTCAGAACATTTAGGTTACGGTCACACTGGCGGCAGAGTGATCGTCACCGGAACTGCCTGCCGGATCCATCCATCTGTATGCAAACGGAAAGCATTTGAAGACGAATCCGGCTGCGGATCCGTCTTACAAATGCATTGCATGAATGGATCCATCTCTCCGCTTGTCTTGTGGAGAGATGGATCCATTATCTTTTTTTCGCATTTTTACAGTCTGCGCATGCGCAGACCGGAAGAATGGATCGAGCATTGCGGTATTTTGAATGCCGGATCCGGCAAGTGTTCCGGAATTTTGGACGGAGATAATACCGCAGCATGCAAATGTCAAAAAGACTGAACTGACGACATCCTGATGCATCCTGAACGGATTTCTCTCCAACTGATCGGTTCTTTTCTGGTATAGCGCCCCGAGGACGGAACTCTATGCCGGAAAAGAATAACGCCAGTGTGAAAGTTCCCTTAGATTGGGTCCAGATTGTGGCTCAGACAGAACTTTAGGGCTGACGTCAAACAAGACTGAAAATCCTAGGAAAAAAATCTTGGTGCATTTCCACATCAACAAGGGATAAAGGGAACCTGTCATCAAGTGTAAGCTGCCCGCACGGAGGCCACGTAAGGTGGTGAAGACCACTGATTTCAGCTCTATGTCTCTCATGGCAGAACCCGGGTGTTCCCTCCTTCTCATAAAAACAAACCCCATAAAACTATATAAATGTGGTATCTCTGTAATCGTACTGATCCGGAGAATGAGGAGGAACAGGTCAGTTTTATCTCATAGGGAACGCTGTAAATACAAACCCCATAAACTATATAAATGTGGTATCACTGTAATCGTACTGACCCGGAGAATGAAGAGAACAGGTCAGTTTAATCTCATAGGGAACGCTGTAAATACAAAACCCATAAACTATATAAATGTGGTATCACTGTAATCGTACTGACCCGGGGAATGAAGGGAACAGGTCAGTTTTATCTCATAGGAACGCTGTAAAAACAAAACCATAAAACTATATAAATGTGGTATCACTGTAATCGTACTGACCCGGAGAATGAAGAGAACAGGTCAGTTTTGTCTCATAGGGAACACTGTAATAACAAACCCCATAAAACTATATAAATGTGGTATCGCTGTAATCGTACTGACCCGGAGAATGAAGGGAACAGGTCAGTTTTATCTCATAGGAACGCTGTAAA